>CAMZMU010000027.1:24114088-24374062 GCA_947311845.1 Poa pratensis | reverse complement strand
AGAAGAACGATAAGAAAAATAAAGATACGTAAAAAGTAGATGCATTTTTAGATGAAGATCGATTGGTGTCTCAATCGGCCACGGCCTTACATATATATTATAGGCACGCTGGACTTTGCGTCATGGAATAGAGCTCTAAATCTTAACCGAACATATCCTCCTCTAATTCGGCTGTGTATAGCTAGCAACCCGGATTCTATTCCATGTCACGTAACTAATCTTTTGGCCATACAAGGAAATAGTAAATATATTCCGGCCACAATGCTAATCATATCAGTAATGGAGATCTCATACGCCTCATGCATCACCATGCAATTGTGATTTTCCTTGTACGCTTGCTTGGCATCCGAGGCCGGCTAGGACTTGTACTAGACGTCAGCGCATCAGCTCGATGTATCCATAATCAGCCGAGGACTTATCCTAACTTGCTGTTAATCCATGCATATTCAGGTTGAACAAATATTCTGTACCCTTGATCCGACGACGTGATATTTGTATTTGAACCTCATCAAGCCTGCATTTTGAACTAGCTGCCAAATTATGCCTTCAACACATGCCCCCTGTTTTTGGTATATTGTATTTATCAAAAACATTGTAACAATACCTTAGGTCGATGTTGATAACTTCACCGGCCATATACTGGCTAAGGGCGATGCTCAAAGAACACATCGGCCAGATATTGTGCTTAGGATCAACCATGTTTTAAATATATCATCGGCCAATTTTTTCTGTTTAGGGCGATACCAAAACTCATCGGCCAAATTCTGTGCTTAGGGCGATGTCCAAACCCATTGGCCAAATTTTCTCGAGGCGATATTTTGAATAATGTATCAATCAAATTCTCTTAGGACGATACTTGAAATATATACCGGCCAGACTATCATCAAGCTTCGAGTGCACGAAAGTCATCGGGCAATGCAAACACCATATTAACATCCATATCGGTATGTATTTCCTTGCTATTTTCTGAATCCTCATCATCAATCATGTCATCTGAAGTTTCATCAATTGTGTCATCTGCAGCTCTACTCTTATCCCCCGCAATGCGCTTCTCTCTCCATGTCATCTTCGGCACCATAAGTTTTTCTCGTTTGAACAATTAATCACGCTTCTTCTCGGCTATTTCTTCCTTTATTTCCAAAGCTCGCAGTCGTTGTACATGCCGTTTCTGAGTATGTGTTAATCCCATTGGACACCACCGAGGTCCTGGTTTAGTCCCTGAGGCGACTGACTTAATTCTGTTGCCCCCCGAGTCACTCGGCCTGTTACGCACTGTCATTTTTGGGACAAATATTCTGTCCTTGGCCGAAGAAATCTTCTGCTCATCAGATGTACCACCAGCCTCAAATATTCTGCCGTCTCTAGTTAACTCATCGGTAGATGCATCAGCCAATTCACTTGCACTGGTACGTACAATTGCCTTGTCTAAAGGCGTGTGCACATTAGGCTCTAAATCAGCATGTATATTTGTATCTTTTGCTGTACTACCGTTGATGCATCCACGCTCAGCTCTATCACATACTTCTGCACGAATTTCATGATTGATCGGTACCCACTTAAATCTCTGACCACCAACATGAACTATGCCATCCGCATTGTGAACCGCCGATCGGTTTCCTCGAGCTGTAACTTTCTCGCTTCCTCTAGTATTTGGATTCCCATATTGATCAAATGAGCCAAACAATTGGAGACCAACTAGTAGATGTACGTGAGCTGCTGTTTCCCATAGATTGATCGGTATGCATGTTAGCTGGTTCAGTTTTCTTACCCGTACTGGAGCTTGCAGCATACATATTATCCGAATATCTCGCTTCTGTATTAGCATATTTCTTCTGCACCGATCTACTTGCATCAGATATTTTTGCTCCCGTACTATTCTCAATACCTTCAGCTGATTGGCCTTCTCCATGTTCCAGAGCATGAGAATCATCTGAATCATCTGAACTTTTTACAAGATTAGCTTCAGCACGCCTCACCGGCACCCACATAAACTTCTGATAACCAATATGAATTATGCCATCAGCATCGTGTCTTCCTCTCGTATCTGAAGTTCCCGTGACTAGCCTCTCATCACTGCCACAAATTACATTGCCATCACGTGGTCTAGCCCTCTGATTAAGCCGAGCACTTCTCTCATGCGAGTTTGGTCTGAACATAGGCTTCGATGAAATCCACTCCGGTTGAAAGTAACATGTTGGCCCTGTAGGATAAGGCGCCCATGGATTATAAACCCACGGAGGAAACTGTGAATACATGGGAGGTGCACCGCTCCAATTTGTAGGCTGCATTGCAAAATATGGTTGTTGATCATATGCATTTTTACTCCATCGCTCCTAACCACCAGGTCTAAAATACGGAGATGTAGGATGCTTAACGCCTCCAAGCCGATTAAACACATTGTTGGCTTTGTGTGAAGTATATTTTTCCAACAACATGCTAACTGTCGGTTTTTCTCTTGGAGCTTGTCTCTTTTTTCCGCTGACTTTCCACACTCCCACTTCTGAATTTTTTTGGTATAATCATCCTCGGTGCAGCATTATCATCAACAAGAACATTTTTTTCCTTTCGTCGATTCGGTCTGATCCGATCGAATAAGAACTTTCTTGCTCTCAAACTTAATCACATTGATAGGAGAAGAGTCACCGAGTTTCGTGTTAGTATTCTTTGTAAATGTCAATCGTCCGTCATTGATGGCCGATTGCACCTGTCGTCGAAACACATCACAATCATTAGTAGAGTGAGAAAACGAATTGTGCAACTTACAGTAAGCTCCTTTGCCCAATTCTCCTGGAGGTGGAATAATATGACCTTCTCTCACTCTAATTAATTTCCCTTGCAGCAGTACATCAAAAATCATATCACACTTGCTGATATCAAAAGTATACTTCATTTCCTCTTTTCTAGCAAGTGTGGGCTTCAAAACAGAACATGTAAAAGGATTTGACTTTGGCGCTTGAACCCATTCGGCTACACATGTCAACGTCATCCTTACTAGCCGAACCACTACCATTTTCTAAAGAACTAACAGTGTGGTTCTCTTTCTCTTTATTTATGTTATCACTAAATCGGCTATAGTGTTTAATTTCCTTAGCCCGATTTTCTTGCGCCAAAGCCTTTTGCAAAACTTGATTAACATCTAGAAAATCTTGCCCTTCTAATTTATCTTTAATATGAGCAAGCAAACCCGAAAAAGCAAGATCGGCTAAATCTTTTTCGGCTATGTGCAACCTAAAACATCCGCTTTTGACATCTCTAAACCTCCTAATATAATCATGAACATGCTCATTTTATTTCTGCCTAACCTTAGTCAAATCTGAAAGCCGAAGTTCAGTTTTACCTTTATAAAAATAATCATGAAATTTTTGCTCTAATTGTGACCATGTCGAAATAGAATTGGGAGCAAGCGATGTAAACCAATCAAATGCAGTACCAGACAAAGACAACGGAAATAATTTAACTCTATAAACATCCGATGTGCCGGCTTCAGTACATTGTGATAAAAATTGCCCTACGTGCTCAAAAGTTGATGTACTATCCTCCCCTGTGAACTTAACAAAAATTGGAATTCTAAAACCAGGAGGATATGGCGTCGAGTCAAAATAATCAGGATATGGTTTTTGATAAGCACGTGCTCTACCTTTAGGCTCTAAATCAAATTCTCTAAGTATACCGTCAAGCTGATCCTTAAAACTTATATGTGGCTGTAGAGAACTTGTTTGCGAAACAGTTGGTATGCTAGCACGCGGTGGAACTTCCGGCATAGAAATCTGAGCATGAGATGTTTGCAACGGAGACCCACTAAAATATGAATCGGGTACCGTCCCACGCGGAACGCCGGTACCGACAGGCAGCAGCGGTGCTGTGTTGTACGCTATTGTATGATAACTAGGTTGCTGCAAATTAGAATTAAAATCAACACTTCGGTTATGATTGCTGTAATTTTGTGGAACCGAAGTCGAAATAATAGGAAAAGCAACACTGGAAATAAAATTGTTAGCCGAACTGACATGGTTCCGGCCACTTTGATCGCTGCTTATAGGGACGTGATGCTGATGTACAGCATTTGCCGATGCTCCTGATGTGTAGATCTGAATAGAAAAATGAGTTAACCTGCTATTTTCCGCAGACATCGGCTTTTTACCAGAATTTTCATCATTGCTTTGGAGCAGTAACGACCGAAAATCAGAAGCTACTATACTATTTTCAAGATCTCTATTTAGCTGCTCATTAAATTTCTCAACTCTTCTAGCTGCCGCTTGACTAATTGTGCGTGTCCTATTTGTCATATCAGATCCAAAATTATTACCTACGGACACAATCTTTTCAGTTGACTTTCTTACCTTAGTGTTGAACGGATCGGAAGGGTTCGGCACATGCATCTTCTTGACAGCGCCGTTACTTGTCTTTACGGATAGATGTATGTGACCACGAAGAGGGCGTGGCGGGTCCAATTTTACGGATGTTGTATGTAGCATGACGTGTGCCCTCTGCCCACGCATGTTGCCTCATGCATGAATGATCTGCATGTTGGGAGTGTGATAATCTAATAGATCAAATCTGCATGAGCTGGGTGATAATGGAATGAGTGGCATGCTCAAGTCATTTGAATGGGGCGTACTAGTTGCTCTCCCTATGTTATATAAACCAGCCCCTGTTTTCCAACCCTGATCAGCCGAGCTTCTTTTGAGGGAAGTGAGATGCATTTGAATTTTGTGTATCCCAGACTTGAAGGTGAGATACTGGAGTAAACCAAGCCAGTTTGAATTAACAACTTTTTAGTTCATGCACCCTACCCATAACTACTTCATTCAACGTACCCATGGTGTGCGTCGACCTCTTGGACTAAACCATCCAATCTGTGTTCCAAGTTTAAATAGGTGCAGCTAGTTATCAGCTCGAGTTGTGATGAGTTGGACAAGGCGAGGACACTATGTAAAGTTGGACAAGGCGAGGATACTGGAGGAGAGTGGTTGCTGGTGGAGGCTTGAAATACTTTACCAATCTCATTCATATATTTTTTAGCCAGCTTAGTTAGACTAAGAAGGTAGTCTCCATTCATATGCGATGGTCTGTGATCTGTATTCAGCTACAGCTTAGTTAGACTCGAAAGTCGCAAACAAAAATTGACCTCTTCCCATTAGAACACCATTTTTTCCAAATTTATTGTCATATACAATTTGTAATGTCTACTCGAGCTCATTTCTCAAAGAGAATACATTTATATGCTATGATGAACGTGTTGACTTGTTACATTTATGGGATAAAATGTTACCCAATACGAGGAGAGGTACATGCAGGGGCTCTTCTTTCATGTCTCTTACTAACCCGTTCTAGCACTTCAAACGACAAACATAGAAGGTATATAAAAATATACTTCGTATTGGCGAATTCATAATGGAAAACAAATTCTTCCGCCACAGCTCAAGAAAGGCATACAATCCATTTCAGCACATATTGATCAACTCAATGTAAAAGCATTTTATCATATCTGCGATTGTAAACAGTTCCTATCATTACATAGTAAGTTATCTGGTTTAAGATCCTGAGTTCACATGTAGAAGCTCCATCCATCCCCATCAAGGCAGCAGTGCTTCTAAATTCCATGACATGGTAGGCAAACTTGTATCTACATATTTTATTCATACCATACTTTTTGTTCCATCATTTTCTTCTCTGAGGATCGCGACTAAGACCGTGTTTCCTCAAAGTTTTGATATAATTTCGTGACAAACTGAATTTGTTAGAACCCAGATGGTGCAAGTAGTCCCAAGTGAAGATCCCAGTCTTGTGCAAATCATCAAACAATATCCTGTGGTGCAAAAGACTGGCTATAGATGAGGCTTGCAGAAAACACAAATACATTGTTCCAAGAGATAGGGATGTCACAACTAACTATTTTCTGCACGAGGTATATTTATTTTCATGAAATAGATAAATCTGCCATGAAATTTATTCTACAAAGAAAATGGCCCTCACCGGACTCCATAATTTCCTATTGATTCAGCTGACATTATTCCAACATGCCGCCGCCCAGATATAACCTGGCATATTTTGATGGGTAAATACTTAGCAGAAAACAAATACACACCAACAAAATATGCTAAATTCTAAAGGCATAATTTAGGACAGGTCAACATTCAAGGGTTAGCAAGTAGTAGCTCTATACTTGCCATAGTGCCATAGGCCATCAGGAAGATCAGAAGATGGTTTTCACACTTCAAATGGCGACAAGGAACATATCAGTACTGAATATACAGTAGAAGTTTACCTTCTCACCAGCTATTGATCTGATTTTGCTGTCAGCTGCTGGGCTGTAAACTCTAAGAAACTCAGCAGACAGATGGAATGAACTGCCATCCGCAAATTCAACCTCCACCTAAGGCAACCAGAAATAAGCTCAGTCCAACATTACGACATGTGATTTTTCCAGCAAGTTAGTATTAGCTAGAAATAACTTCCTTGTGGCGTCTAAAGCCAACTTCAAGTACTGATGGCTAGCACATTCACACAATGTGCAATTTTCGTAATTATATCGGGCATAAAATTTGTCCTAGCTACGGCAGCCACCTCATGCTGTAACGTTTCAGACAATCTAAACAAATCAAGATCAAGATTCTGTAATGCACAGATACATTTCTCATCCATTGGTAGTAATACTACCATGCAATGGTCTGACAATGATTGATCTCAAGAAATTGAGCAGCAGATAGTACATACTACGTGCTAGTGATTATACCAACCAACCAGAAGAGACGAAATAACTCATTCCTTAATTCAGGATAAGGCCATTGAAACTCGAAATACATATGGTACTGACAAATAACGAAACGCATACGACTGGTCAGAAATCGGATAACCAACAAAGGGCAGAGGGAGCCGCAGACGCAAATGCCACTTCCCACTACACATCGACAAGATTTCACGACCATTTCAGTGGCCACATCACATCGACCCAACATATATATTCTTCCTGTGCTGCTGCGCACTTCACATTTCAGGTGAGATTGGGAGCCTAGAGTACTAGACCATACAAACCAGAATTTTATCACCAACCTTAAGCATAGAGGAGTACGAATCAGGTAAAGCGGAGGGGATCTGAGAACTAGGAGGAAGAGGACGTTGCTCCAGGGAGCGAGGAAGGGGCGAGCAGCTCACTGATTTGGGCGCGTGCAGCGCGAGCTTCTTCAGGCGCGGGGGCTGCGCCGCCGCGCTACACAGCCGCCGGGCCGCCACGCCCATCCTCGCCGCCGCCATGGAGGACTAGCGGCGACGGAGAGCGAGAGGCCACCCACCGCCCCGACCAAGACCCGATCACAATCACAGCCGTCCGTTACACTTCTGACACCCCACGTGGCCCCACCACGCCACGTTTTTTCTGTTTGTGGCGTACAGACTTGGGCTCGCTCCACTTGTGGAGCACTAGGCTTCGCCGGTCGCCGCCCACGGCCAAGCAGCCACTACGAGCCACGAGTCGGGTGTTGCGGCGCGAGTGATTAGGCAGGGAGTATCTATCCGGTATCCATTCCCCTCTCTCCGGCGACCGCCCGCCGCGGCGACAATGCCGCTGCCGCTGGCGCAGGTGCAGGAGCTGCGGGACCGCTCTCCGACCGCGTCCGCCCGTGGAGCCGCTCCGCGCAGTTCTGGATCCGCGCCGTCGACATCTACGGCAGCTACAAGGTACGCTTGTTCTGTTCCCGTCGGGCCTCCGCGCGCGCGCCAGCTGTTCGGCGATATGCCTCTGAGCTCATGTTGGTCGGGTGGGTCTTCAGGTGTGCCAGCTGCGAGCGGGGTTCATCAAGGATGAGGAGGACGGGAGGCCATGTGGGAGCAGCAGCACGAGATCGGCGCCCAGAAGATGTACTCCCTCTGCTCCGAGCTCGGCGGCCTCTTCCTCAAGGTGCTTGCTGCTTTCTGTCTTCCCCTCCGATCGGTCAGCTTGCTAGTTCTAAGATAGGCCAAGGCTTGACGAATTTCGGTGGAGGAATTTAGTTTACAACAGACGCCACACCACTCCAGCTTACTCACGCTCGTTCACTTTTGTTGAGCAGGCGGCTCAAATTCTGGGAAAGCCTGATTTGGCGCCGACGGCCTGGGTGAAAGGCTTGTTACTTTGTGCGATAAGGCTCCGTCCACGCCCATCGAAGTTGTTAGAGGCGTCGTGGAGACAGTTCTGCAAGAGCTTCGATGAGATATTCGATTTCTTTGAAGTTGTACCTGTTGGGTCTGCTTCTATTGCACAGGTTCGTGTTTAGGTACTTCTCTTGACTGTGAGATCTGGTGAATCGTAACATTGATGCTCTGCATGGTTCCTTCAGTCTTAGGCCTACGCATACCCCATTTGCTCCTTTGTGCCATTATGCTCTCACTTATTAGCATTGCTTCATATTTTGTTAGGTGCATCGGGCGAGGCTTAAATCATCAAAGACAGATGTCGCTGTCAAGGTACGACTTAGTACTACATATATGTGTTCATAAACAGCTGTTTCCTTTGTCTGATATGCTCTGATGTGGCGTAGTGGATCCGGTTCTATCCAGGTTCAACATCCAGGAGCTGAAAAATTGATGATGGTTGATATCCGGAACATGCAAGCATTTGCCTTGTTCTTACAGAAGTATGACATCAACTTTGATCTGTTCTCTGCCACAAAAGAGATGGAAAAGCAGGTTTTTAGTCACTCCAACAGTACTGTTTTTGTTGCTTCCTAGTACACTTCTCTGCAACTGTTCTAAACCATCTAGAAATATTGAGCTGTTTGCGGCTTATTATTCTTATGATGTAAACTAAGGCAGACTGACCTGTTTGCTCAAATGTAATTATTTACTCCATGATAAATTGGGAATGCCATAGAGATTTCTGTTACAAAATGATGGACAATACCTAAACATTCACACGTTAACTAAACTGAGCCAGTAAGGCTATTTACTTACTGGATGAAATGGAACCTAAGTATTTACATCTGAGACATTAGAAATTAGAAACAAGATAACAATTTAGGGCATTATTGTTGATTGATTTTTACAATTAGTATATGAATGTAGCAGACTAGATGTCCATATATTCTATAAATAAATGGCATGAATATGAGGATATGTTATGTGATTGCCAGTTTGGTTCTATGCGCCAAGAGAAACTAGAAATAACAACTTGTATTTTGTAAGAATGTGCACCTTGTGTTAATTATTCATCTTTCGGGCTTCATTGTTTCCCTAGATCTGTTACGAGTTTGACTTTGTGCGAGAAGCGAGAGCAATGGAAAGAATACGAGAATTTCTACGTGTCACCAATAAGAAACCTCCGGTTATGGTGCCACGTGTGATTCCTGGAATGGTTAGCAGGTACTTTGTCATATCTACTCAATTAGCCAAACTGCGGTTCAGGTTTTACTGAATCCTACTTTTGACCATAGTTACAATTTACAAGTAAATACAAGTTTGCCATCAATCAGAAGGATTTATTAGATAAGTTATAGTGGGTCATCTGGTAATAGCAGTTAAGTTGTTTATATTTGGATTTGCTTATGTTCCTTAAGCAAAACTGTCCTCCATCGGATGCTTCTTTACACATAAAGAATACTTGCATTTTTCTGTTCTGGTCCGACAGGCATTAAATGTGTTATGTTTGATTTATTTACCCTTTGTGTGCACGTTGAATCTATCATTTTGATTGATTTAGCTGATACTATAGTCTCTGTATCCTCTTGCCTCTTGCTGAAATTTTCATGTGTTGGCTGATTATTGCCTTTTGAGTTCATGAACATATGAAATCCATCATGAATATAATTATTCATCGCATCAAAGGTCTGTTGCTTTTATACCATGCCTTGTCATTCTTCGTGTACTGCAAATGTAGGGAATGGTGCGATTGTGTATGAACTTATCCCCTGTCAGATAATATGAAAAGGAATTGCCTGAAATATAACAATAACGGACTAGTGATGTTATTTTGTGGAGCCACAACTGCCTCTTCTGTTTCTTTGCAGAATAAGTGTGTGATTAGTTTGTCTTGCTTATGAATTAAATGAGCCATTCTTTTTCTTTGATAGGGAGGTCTTGGTCATGGAATTCATAGAAGGGACCCCAATAATGAATCTTAGCAATGAAATGTCTAAAAGAGGCATTGATCCTGGTGGTAAGCTTGCAGCAATGGCAAAGCAGTAAGCCCCTTCATCTCAAAAGAGTATGATTCTCATTTGCTTGGTTTATGAGACTCTCTCTCCATCTCTCTCTACTGAAGTATCCTCTTAATGTGTCAGTACTACTTAAATGAACATACGGAAATTCCACACCATTCTGATCTTGTTACTTAGCTATTTGCCCTGCTTTTAAATTTTGAACTTAATTTGATGTCAAGCATGTCCTTCCTTCGATCGCTTCCAGTGCTCAGGCCATCTAATACTCTCTTTAATGCAGGAAGATTCTAACAGATCTTACACTTGCTTATGGCCAAATGATCTTGAAGGATGGCTTTTTTCATGCAGATCCACACCCAGGAAACATCCTTATCTGCAAGAACACAGAGGCAAGTGACCTGTATTAAAAATGTCCAAATGCTCCTTATATGGCAAAGGTGTACTTTCAGCTGAATATTTTTTAATGGTGGCTTTCTATTAGGTAGCTTTACTTGATTATGGACAAGTGAAAGAAATGCCAGATGATTTACGACTGGCTTATGCAATCTTGTAATTGCAATGGCTGATGATGACCTTTTGAGGACGAAAGAAAGTCTCAGGTAAACTTAAAGTCGCTTGTCATGTTAGGTGTTTTTTCGTGCGATAATTTGATTTATATGAGGGAAGTAAATTCAAATCAATGGAGTTGAGAAAAAAGGTTCCATTGTCAGTGCGGTGTTCCTCAAGGGACCCTCTCCCCCCGCTCTTTCTTGTTCTGGCTTTGGATCTCCTGCAAACCATTGTGAACAAGGCAAATTTCCCCATTGCAGACGTGTTCTTGGCCATGCAAGTCTTTCACCACCAGCTTCTATGCCTCACAGAGCTCCTTAGGACTTTTGGCCAATCTACTCGTTAATGTGTAGATACAGATCATGCCTGGTACTCATCAATGTTCCAGAAGACCAAACTTAGCATCTTGCTTGCCTCTTTCATTGTAACATTGGCACCTTTGCTTTCACGTATCTAGGGTCCCCTCTTGGCCTGTCCAGATCCACAATCACGTATCTAGGGTCTTCTCAGTGCCTCCTGCTGGTAAGCTATCGGCATTCAGCTAGGCCTCGCAACGGATTGTAATCACATCAGCGTGGCCTAAATCGCGTCTAGCAAGCCTTTCTTCATGGAACATCTGGAAGGAACACTAGGTTTTTCAGCAGCAGCATGCCTAGCTTAGGCTCCTGGTGTTTTTTTTTGTTTTTTCTTATAAAAGATCTGTTTTCCTTTTCTTTTCTAACGATAGAAGGTTTTTCCTGTCCTCTACATACATTCAGAATGATTAGGGTATTGCATATCATCTGCATATTTGGCTCTTCTCCCTTGAGTAGATATGTTTATGTATTAATAAAAATTACGGACTCTCGTACAGTTTTTGGTTGAAAAGTAAATTCAAGTTGATCTATTAGTTTGTAAAAGAACAATCCTGGGCTAACATAATGCTTAATGACGAGATATTAATAATTTTTAATCTTAAACGAAGGGTTATATCCAAGGGCATGATGGAGTAATGATTCTTAGTGAATAATTGTTGGTTTATAGCTTCTTTTTCTTATGGATTTATATAAATTTCAGGGTACTTGGTTTGAAAACATGGAGTATAGCAGACAATGAGCTCGAAGAACTCTTTCAGATATCTCTTAGAATGTTCGATACAAGATTACCACCTGGAGTTACCGTCCTCTCACCCTTTGCTGACGATTCTTCACTGACTAAAGTTGGAGTCGAGGTATGCGACTGTATTATCTGTATCTGTCCAAACATGAAAGACAGATGACATATGTCGTTGGTCCTCCATTTACTTGAAAGATCTTACAGGATACAACTTATTTGTGTATTGGTGAAGTTGAACTTTGAGAACTGCTTCCTAAATTATCATCTTTCTGTTTGCTTTGCTACTTGAAGAGCTTCCCGGAAGAGTTATTTTCGGTGCTTCGAACAATACAACTGTTGCGAGGGCTGACTGTTGGGATGGGCCTCCATTTCTCTTGTGCTAAGCAATGGAGACCAATTGCTGAGGAAGCTTTGTTGAAGGCGGGGAGATTAAAAGGTAATACGTTTTGATCGGCATATCTGTATGTATGTCAATCTCAACAAGCATTGTGGTTTCCATGGTGCTGCTCACTGCATCTCTTAATATTTGGTCGTATAAATTCAGGTTGACTAACCGTAACCATTTGTGTTACTGATGCAGATGTAAAATCAAAAAGGCCAAGAAAAAGTTTTCTTAGAAGGCTCTTTTAGATAAATAGATATAATGAGAGCCAAAGAACCAGTATATGAAACGTTTTGAAAAGAACTGGTGGTAGCCAAAGGCTAAATCCCTCAATGCTGATGCATCTGTAGGTCTCCGACATTGTGATGTGGGCAAATTCTTTTTGTGGTTGTAGTGCGGAGGTATCTGATACTGGTTATTCATTGTGTTGTATCACAGATCCACGCCGTCATTCATGACGAGAAACATGTTTTTCAAGGAAGAAAGAAATGAGAGAAACTTGTACAAATTAATTTGTACTGTGGATGTTTGTTGTTTGCTTAGATAGTTGGTGGATATATTTTTTTGAAACCGAAGACAAAAGTTTTGCCTAATCCATTTATTAAGCAGAATGTGCCTGGTTTATTTTCGGAAGAAATGGGCGAAAACCATACAACTAACACAACCCCACGGGGCGAAGCCCCCACAACCTCAAGAACAACTAGAGTCAAGCTCTAAACACCACTCTGCAAAGAGCCGGTCAACCATCCCCCTTGCCGGATAGAAGAAGCTGTAACTGCTATGTGAGTAGCAGATACGGCAAAGAGCCGGTCAGCCATCCACCCTTGTCGGAGAGAAGTGGTAACTGCTATGGGAGTAGCAGATACGGGACGCTGCGAAAGTGACCAACCCACCAGGAGCCCTGACGACGACCAACAACATGACACAAAGGTGTAGCCCCCACGATGTTGCAGAATTCTCGGAGCCGTCACCTCGACGTCCACCTCTCCGTTATGCCCTGTGCAATCCACATATACCACCTTCCTGGTGGGCCCTGACGACGACCAACAACATGACACAAAGGTGTAGCCCCCACGATGTTGCAGAATTCTCGGAGCCGTCGCCTCGACGTCCACCTCTCCGTTACGCCCTGTGCAATCCACCTATACCACCTTCCGGGTTCGCCGTCCTGACATGCCACCGCTCGCACCCGAGCTGCAACGCCGCACGACCTAGCTGCCCGCAGCCCAAACTACACAGAGCAACTACCCGCAAACCACGGCCGTCACACCACGTCTGAGGCCGCTGCCTCGACATACCAAAGATTGCTCCTCTCTGTGACACATCGACCGAGCCGACAGCCTCGCTGCACTCACAACTCGACGACTGCCACCCAAGCCTTGGGAGACGCCACCTTGCACCATAAGGCCACGCTCGCAAAACTTTCCGAGACCGCCGCCTCGGCACACCACCACCTTCCGGGGCCGCTGCCCTGACGTCCACCATCCTGACACAAGAGGGGAGACATGAACCCATCCACATAACAACTCACCAAGACGACGCCCTCAAGACGGATGAGGCAAAGACGCCACCGTCTCCCACTCCGAACCCGGAGTTTAGGCTTTCACTCGGAGAGTCCAAGCCGATCACGCTGAGAGATGAAGATGAGCACTCTGACAACACCTCCAAGAAGGAAAACGACGCCAAAGCGCCGTTGACTCCGACACCGACACAAGGTCGGGATAGGTTTTGTTCTGGCTCATCTCATTTCCACAGGAAAGCTTGCAGATCAACAAGATCATGGAGTTGTGCATGTTTGTGACAACCCTCCAAAAGCGCCAACCACCAAGCACCATCAGGGGGCCCTGCGCAGCACCACACTCTGAGAAGTGGAGCACCACTGCCAGCGCCACACCGTAGTCACCCGCATCAGCCCAGGGCCGCTGCCCCGGCGTCCTGGGCACCCGAAACACCTCCTCGTCGACCTCTCCCACGCCTGCATGCCGCCACCGCACAACCTCCAACCTCTAGAGACTTGCGCGACCCCTGCAAGCCCCGACCCCAACGCCTCTGAAGCTATCAGCGGAGGCCCTCCCGACCCAGATTGGGCCCACGTGACGCCGTCCCCTCTCCCCGCACCGGACACCGCCGCCGCTGCACACGGCGCCCCAACGTCGCCAGCATGCTCCGCTCGCCATCGTCGCCCGCCACGGAGAGCCTGCATTGGCGAGCCACCTTCTTCATCCACAGCCGAATCCGGCGGGCGCCGCTCCACCACGAAAGGACCTCCCCCGGCACCATTTGTTGGCAGCGGGGGGGGGGGGGGGGGGCGCCGCCACCGTGGCACGGGAGGGGGACGCCGGGAGGAGGGTGGTTGAGGCGACGGCGGCGGGCACCACCGGTGTCGACTGGGAGCGACACGGGGGGTGAGTCTCGGGTCCTTCTTTGTTTATTGCTTCCCTCGGTGGAAATTCGTCAGTTTGTGGATTTATTGGACAGTGTAAGTTTTGTGAGGCATTTACCAGACACGAGAAAGATTAAAAACTACATAAAGAATAAGTGTTGATGGAAATGAGGTGTCAGCATTGAAGCTGAACATCATTCTCTCTTGACTCTTGTTTCCAGATTTTACAAAGTTTATTTGACATGTTATCCCTTTTATGACAGATTTTTGCCTCACTTTATTTGTTTGCCACATTTTATTTCTTTACATGAAAATATATAAAAACACACACGCGTAGTAATCGGAAAAAAATCAATTTTTTTGATTCTTTCTGTGAATCAAAGATGTTCAAATATTGTACTCGTATATAAATGTTTGGCCAAGAAATGATTCTCCTTGACCTCAGAGTAAAAAAGAACAATTCTCTCACGAATGTTGTCTGTATGGTGTTAATTATTTGGCAAATCTTTGAGCCAGGGGCAATGTATTTTTTAAATCGTTCCTGAGTAGTGTTCTATTGAACTTTGCGCTGGTATGCCACATCATGTTCGTAGAAGAAAAGTTAAATGACCACATGGACTCCATATTTGTTGCCCTGATCGGGATGACGCTGGACAGAATGTGTCTTTTTAATAGCTGTTGCACTGGGGGGGGGGGGGGGGGGGGGGGGGGGGGGGGATTCAAGAGACCAGTCTTGGCTTGTTTAGGGGTAAGCATCTTCATTTGAGTAAATTCTCTGATATTGTATAATAGAGTAACCCAATAAAAACAATATAATGGAGTAAAAAACTTGGGACCAATTCTTGTGCAGATGGCACTTGTGATCGGTGTATTTGTGTATGCTTCGGCTGTCATACTGCATGTCATCCAGGACCATTTACATGAAAATGATTACAAGGGTTGGGATTTTGCAATGGTGCAGTGGCCATACTCACTACACTCTTCGTGAACGCATATTTGGTTATTGTAGCGGTAAGATTAGTCTCTCAACGTACGTATGTTTAACTATTAGTGATAGTGATTATAGCCGGGTCTGCGGAGGCACGTCCCAGCCGCCGGGTCGTGACGCGCATGGGCAACTGGGCGCTCTTCCATGGCCACGCGCTCAAGGTTCTAAGTTCTATGAAATATACAATTTTATAGAACTTATTTTTATATCAAACTTTTATATTTACATAGAACTTATTTTTATTATATCATATTACAGTCTTCTAATTATATATCTTCCCCATATGTAGTTAGCCCAACTAACTAGATATAAAGTTTTAATAATAATATGTGTAACCTTCTTTTACCATAATATAAACTAAAAATACACAACCTTGTTTTGAATCTAAATAATTTTGCAACCTAAACTATACTAATTTTTTCTGTATAGACATAGGCTAAAATTGAAATGATGGTATATGCCTCCTCATTTTTTGAGTTGAGTTAAGACAATTATTTTAATATTTCAGAAACATATTTATTGAGTATATTCTAACAAATATCATAATTGTGTGAGTGTACCATTACGTAAAAATATCTATAGAAAGTTCTAAAACATAAATTAAATATTAGCTTGACTCTCTGCCTTTTTTTTGATCAGGTCTGTATTACTTGAAGAGCTTCCCAGAAGAGTTATTTTCAGTGCTTTGAACAATACAACTGTTGCGGGAGCTGACTGTTCGGATGGGCCTCCATTTCTCTCGTGCTCAACAATGGAGACCAATTGCCGAGGAAGCTTTGTTGAAGGCTGGGAGATTAAAAGGTAATAAGTTTTGATCGGCATATATGTATGTATGTCAATCTCATCAAGCATTGTGATTTGCATGGTGCTGCTCACTGCATCTCTTAATATTTGGTCGTCTGCATTCAGGATGACTAACCGTAACCATTTGTGTTACTGATGCAGATGTAAAATAAAAAGCCAAGAAAAAGTTTTCTTAGAAGGCTCTTTGAGATAAATAGATATACTGACAGCCAAAGAACCATTATGTGAAATGTTTTGAAAAGAACTGGTGGTAGGCAAAGGCTAAATCCTCAGTGCTAATGCATATGTAGATCTCCTACATTGTGATCTGGGTATATGTAAATCCTTTTTGTGAGGTTGTAGTGCGGAGGCATTTGATACCGATTATTCATTGTGTTGTATCATAGATTCAAGTTGTCATTTATGAAGAACCAAACATGTTTTCAAGAAAAGAAAAGAAATAAGAGAAACTTGTACAAATTGATTTGTATTCTCAACGTTTGTTGTTTGTTTAGATGGTTTGAGATTTGTTGGGAACTGTAAGTTTTGTGAGGCATTTACCAGACACGATTGTATGAGAAAGATTAAAAACTCATAAAGAAGACATGTTGATGGAAATGAGGTGCCAGCATTGAAGTTGAACATCATTCTCTTGTGTCTAGATTTTACAAATTTATTTACCATTTCATACCTTTTATGAATTTTTTGCCTCACTTAATTTGTTTGCCACATTTTATTTCATTATACAAAAATATGCAAAAAATGTAGTAATTCGAAAAAAATCAATAAAATCCAAATCTTTTTGAGAAACAAAATTTTCGAATATTGTACTCGTGTAAAACGGTTTGGTCAAGAAACCATTCTCATTAACCTTAGAGTATGAAAAAACAATTCTATGACGAATATATGGGAGACCAGATTTGGCTCCCGAGCTCACATGCTCCTGGTTGAGCACGAAATTCGAAAAAAGTAAAACACTTTAAAAAATTATGGAACAAATTAGAGACGAACATGTTAAAGTGTTCTACATATGTGCCAAGTTTCGTCAATAAATAATTTGTTTGTGCTCCGTGTGAAAAAGACAAAATCAGTGTAAAATGTGTCATTTCCTTACAAAACTTTACACATACGTAGGTAACCGTAACATGTTTGTCTTTGATTTTTTTTTCAGAATTGTTTGGGGTCTTTATTTTTCTTCGAATTTCGTACTCAACGAGGAGCATATTAGCTCGGTTGCAACTTTGAATTTCCGCGAATATAGTATGTACATATTGTTTTTTTGGTAAATATCCTCAATGTATGTCACTCACTTAGTCACTTACGAAACTTTTTGTATGAGTACAATATTAATATATCATGTTTGCCTGGAAAACGGATTCGAATTTCTTTGACCCTTTTTTAGTTACTATTTTGTTTTCATATATGGTGTTATCCAGCAGAACCAATGTATTACACTTTCTCTGGCTAGACAGTCCCATGTATTATCGCAACTTTTACTCCATTTATTTAGAGGGCTGTCCAGAATGGAGCATGGATGTGACCTGTGGCCACTTTCGGCCTGATCTAGAATGGACCGCGAGATAGCCATCTGCCTCGGGGGGCCTGGATTGGCTGACTTTGTGTGGCCAAGTCACAGCTACAGTACGCTGACTTGGCCACACACAGTCGTCGATCGCGAATCGAAGGACAAGATTGAACCAGCACTGTGTGCAAAAACTGTTCACGAAACACTGTGTGGAAACACTGTGCAGATCCTACTGTAGCAGCTCGTCTGGATGGTCGGTTTGTGATCCAACGACTGAAACATGGGCAAGGCAGCGGCACTGTTCATTCGCTGACTTGCCCACAGCAAGTCAGTGAATCCGGAGCGCTGCCTCGGCATGCCGGGTCAACTCTGCCCCGCCCGACTCCCGTGCAGACGTGCAGTCGCCGCAGTCGGAGGAGGGGCGACGGCATCAGGGGGCGGCGAACTTACATGAAAATGGCTCCGCTCCCTTCTGTCCGCTGGAAAGCGGCGGCGTTGAGTTCCTGAACTGGAACTGGGGCATGCATACTACGACGCCTGCCCAGTGCTCACGCGCTGAAGCTCTGGGGCGCCCGTGAAGATGACCGCCGGAGCCGTGAGATTGGCCGTGACGGGCAAGAGGTTGCTGCCATCCTGGCCGCCAACGGATAGCTCACCGCCGTTACCTGCGGATGCTCCGTTATAGCCATTCGACGGTGTCTAGGCTGACGCTGAGAGCCGCCGGCCGCCTTGCTCACTTGCTCTCAATGCTTAATTTCAGTTAAGCTTGAGGAAAGCATTTGTTTATTTATGAGACAAAATTGGCAGTTCTGGCTAGATGAATTCTCTCGTTCTGATGGGCTTGAAGATGAAAAAAAAAAGGGGCCAAGAAGATTTTGTCGGCCACTTTATTTATTTATTTTGTTTGTATGGTACTCCCTCCGCTTACTAACTACTCCATCCGTTCCAATTTAATTGACTTGTTATGCAACACATATGGATGTATCTAGGCATGTAACATATCTAGATACATCCACATTTGGTACATATCAAGTCAATTAAATTGGAACGAAGGGAGTATAAGGATGTTTAGGTATTTTAAAATGGACTATATACGGACTCAAATGAATGAATGTATACATTAAAATATGTCTAGATAGGTTCAAATCAGGTAACCCAATAAAAAGTTAAAACATTTATATTTAGAAACATAGGTAGTACTCTCATTGTTCCCAAATATAAGATGTTTTAGGTTTTGTCTACATTCCCATGCAAACAAATGTATCTAGATAGGCGTTGAGCGCGTGGCGCGTATGCACGGCGTGGCGCTTGCCATGGCCCCTCCGCGCCATGCCCGGCGACGAGCGCTGCGACCCGGCGGTCGTGACTAGCCTCTGCAGAGCGCGGCGGCGCGGCGGTCGCGTCGAGCCCTTGCAGAGCGCGGCGGCGCGGCGACTTTGACCATATCACGACGCTGGTGAGGACCCGTGGATGTTTTTCTCTCGGAGGTGACGCTGGTGAACATTTTCAGTGCACCCAGCGTGTACGTCGACCAAGCAGACAAGATGACACCCAGAGCACACAATGGGCTACCTCAGCGCAGCAAGCATCCCACCGTAGGGTCTCGGCGTTCTCGTTCGGGGAGTGCTCGCCACCAGTCACGACTGTGCACTCCAATAGCCCTTGCCCGCGCCCCAGGCCCCACGATGAGGCTATCCTAGAGTGTGTCACAACAATGCCTGTGCCCGGCGCCCCATGCCCCCACGACGAGCCCTGTTTCTGGGGAGGTCTTCGCAGCCGTCAGGCCACGGTGCTCGTCCCCCCTCGTGGCGGGATGCTGCACATTCTAGCGAGGACGCCGCGTACAGGACCTTGGTTTTCTTGCCCTTATGTGAATGTTTACCTTGGTATATTCAGGTGCTATCATGGATCATAAAGCAGGTGCTATTTGGGCGTTCCATACTTATTCAACTTACTGTCAATTGTTTTCAGAGTTGTTCTCCTGTAAGTTCCCATTTACTCGACGTTTATGCAGTTCCGGCCCAATCTAACTTTTGACCTGGGGCGAGTTGAACCAATATAATTTACATCAAACTTTTATACTTTCATAAAACTTATTTTTATTATATCATATTATGGTCTTCTAAGTATATATCTTACTTATATGTAGTTAGCGCAATTAAATAAATATAATTTTTAATAATAATATGTGTATCCTTCTTTTACCATAGTGTAAACTAAAATACACAGCCCTTGTTTTGAATCTAAATAATTTTGCAACCAAAACTATACTAATTTTTTCTGTATAGACATATGCTAAAAATTGAAATGATTGTACTATGCCTCCTTATTTTTTGCAGTTAAGACAATTATTTTAATATTTCAGAGATATATGTATTGCGGATATTCTAACAAATATCTTTATTGTGTTCTGAGTGTACCATTACGTAAGAATATCTATAGAAAGTTCTAAACATAAATTGAACTAATTGCTTGACTCTCTAACCGTTTTCTTGATCAAGTCTGTATTACTTGAAGAGCTTCCCAGAAGAGTTATTTCAGCGCTTTGCTACTTGAAGAGCTTCCTAGGAGAGTTATTTTCAATGCATCGAACAATACAACTGTTGCGGGAGCTGACTGTTGGGATGGGCCTCCATTTCACTTGTGCTCAGCGATGGAGACCAATTGCCGAGGAAGCTTTGTTGAAGGCGTTTGGAGATTAAAAGGTAATACGTTCTGATCGGCATATTTGTATATATGTCAATCTCATCAAGCATTGTGATTTCCATGGTGCTGCTCACTACATCATTTAGTATTTGGTTGTGTTCATTCAGGTTGACTAACTGTAACCATTTGTGTTACTGATGCCGATGTAATGTCAAAAATGCAGAAGAAGAAGTTTCCTTAGAAGATTTTTCTAGATAAATAGAGTTAATGAAAGCCAAAGAACCAGTATGCGAAACGTTTTGAAAAGAACTGGTGGTAGCCAAAGGCTAATTCCTCGGTGCTCATGCATCTGTAGGTCTCCCAAATGGTTGTAGTGCGGAGGTATCTGAAGCTGATTGTTCATTCTGTTGTATCACAATCCACCCTGTAATTCATGACTACAAACATGTATTTCCACGAATAAAGAATAAGATAAACTGTAAGTGTTTGTGACGTTGTAGTGCGGAGGTATCTAAAGCTGATTTGTATGCTCAGTGTTTGTTGCTTTTTTAGGTGGTTTGCGATATATTGGATACTGTAAGTTTTGTGAGGCATTTACCTGACACGATTGTATGGGAAAGATTGTAAACTACATAAAGAAAAACGTTGATAGATGGAAATGAGGTATCAGCAATGAAGGTGAACATCATTGTCTCTTGTGTCCAGATTTTACATAATTATGACAGATTTTTGCCTCACTGATTTGTTTGCCACATTTTATTTATTTATATGAAAATATGCAAAAAACAAAACTTAGTAATTCAAAAGGTCAAGAAATTCCATTTCTTTTTGGGAAAGATGTTCAAATAGTGTGGTCTTATAAAAATGTTTGGCCAAGAAATGATTCTCACATATCTCTGAGAAAAAAGACAAATATATGACAAATATAGTGTGTATATAGTGCTTTTTTGTTTGTAAATCTTTTATCCATGGGGTGTCCCAAGCAGCCGCAATGTTCGGCCGGGCTCTGCTATAGTGCTTTTTTGTTTGTAAACTTGCCTAGTACAAATCCATACCTATACTTGCCACATTTTTTATGGATCGGAGGGAGTACTATTTTTCTTCATATTGGGTGTTATCCAGCTGGACGAATGTATTGTCGCAACTTTTACTTCATTTTTTTAGCGGGCTGTCCACCAGCTGACCGCCCGTGCACGTTCGAGTTATACAAGACACCCGTGACTCGGCGACTACCCGCTAAAACTGCCCATAGATAACGGTGCGCCGTTTTCGTCGGTTCGCCATGTCTTGGCTTCTCGTCAGGCAACGAGGATTACAGTTCCGAACAAGTATATGCTGTCGCCAACTACCGTACCAGTGTACTCTGTCAAGCCATCGTCTCTGCTATGGATGTGACTCGCCGCACGCCATGGCATCCGCCGCCGTCACCGTGTCCCAAGCAGCCGCAATGTTCGGCCGGACTCGGCGGCTCGCCTGTGTCAACCCGCCATCTCCGCTATGGATGTGACCCGTGGCCACCTTCAGCCTGATCTAGAATGGACCGGGAGGGAGCCATCTGCCTCGGCATGGCGGGTCAGGTCCCGACTCCCGTGCAGTCGCCGCAGTCGAAGGAGGGACGACAGCATCAGGGGCAGCGAACTTCCATGAAAATGGCTCCACTCCTTCTGTCCGCTGGAAAGCGGCCGCGTTGAGGTTCTGAACTTGAATTGGGGCGCCCGTGACGATGACCACTGGAGCCGTGAGATTCGCCGTGACGGGCAAGAAGTTGCTGCCGTCCTGGCCGCCGACAGATAGCTCACCGCCGTTAGCTGCGGATGCTCCGTTAGCCATCCGACGGCTGTCTATGCTGACGCTCAGAGCCGCCGGCCGCGTTGCTGGGAGGCTGTGAAGAATTTCTTCGATGCCTAATTTCACTTAAGATTTAGGAAAGCATTTGTTTATTTATGAGACAATGGCATTGCTGGCTCGATGGATTCTCTCGTTAAGGTGGGCTTGCAGATGGAAAAAAAAGGAGCTAAGAAGATTTTTTGGCGAGTATTTTTATATTATTTGTATAGTACAGTACATATCTTGTCCGACGCTGCCAGTGGTGTTTCTACCTACCTTGGTGCTTGCTCCGGCGTCCGTCAACGGTAGTGGAGTACATAAATCTCGGAAATATTTATATGCTTTTCCAACTAAAGAACTTCTTTTTGCGGGCTGCCGACTTAGAACTTAATTATGCCTCATTTAACATATTATGTTTAGATTAGTTAGTACAAATTGATTAGACATAAGTTGCACAATTACATTGCACTTTTTATGTAAGTCTAGCTAGCATGTTGTTTTTCAGATATTCTTTAACTTTTTTTTAGCCGGGAAGAGGCCCGAAGGCTGGTGAAGCGGACGAGGTGGTGAGTGAAAACCTTCAATACCCACTGCGTTAATGGCCGACGCGCGAGGAAGCTGGGCCGGTGGCGCGTGGGAAACATGCGTCGGTCCGTATGCGTGGGGAACCGGCGAGTAGTCCCCTAAAGTTTGAGGTGAACATGTGAGTGCTAGACATTTGGGGGGCGGGGTCCAGACCGATGGGGTGCCGCTAGGACCGTTCTTCGGTCCATACGGCTATTTGCCCTTCGTCGGTTTTGTGGATCAACGATAGAGATCTCAAAACGAACCACATTATTTGGGTTGTCTATAGCAGCAACTTGAGATATATTGTATGTATCACTTTGATAGACCGTTGTGTGTTGTTTAAGTTGGATGTAACAACGTTCTTTCTCGCCGCCGACGCCAAATGCAAAAAAAAGAGTAGTTCATTGTGCTAGCTCTCCTTTCTACATCCTAATTGGATTTCTCAGTCTCAGACGATTTAAATCCAGACACACTGTGCTCCAAGAGAAGCAAAAACATCCCATTAGCCAGGTAGAGTTGTACGTGTGGAGTTGCAGGCTCTTCTCCTTTGTTGGAACATAAGGCAGCCAAACTACTGGTTCTGGCATGTTTCAGGATCAGGCCGGTCTCGCCAATATAGGGATAAGAGTACCAAATCAAATTAGTGCAACATTAATGAAAAGAAAATGAAGATGCATTTACCGTTGGGTAGAAAATAACTAACTACAAATGAATAAATGACCAAATCCTAAACCATACAGGATTATGTAAGCCCAAATGTTGATTAGTGACGGATATAGAGTATCCTAAACCACGCAGAGTTATTTGGCATATTGCTACTATTTTTCTTTAATATGTTGGTTTATGGTTACTAGTTGGAAGATCCGATGGTGAGAAACGGCTAGTTTTAAGCGTGATCACCGTGAAGGGTGAAGACGTTCTCTTCTTGCCGCCCCTCCGGTCTTGCCTGCCCTATGCCTGCAGCTTTTCCTTTTCTTGAAACCATCGCATCAATCTTTGTCTGACGTCACACTCTCCATTCTCCTCCCCCATTACACCAAATAGCTGGCATCCACGTGGCAAACTGGCAAACAGATCAGTCGATGATGGGAAGCGTCGTTTCTCGATCAAGAGTTCAATGATGGATCGGTCCATGCGGCCTCGATCGATTTTCTAGCAAAGCTTGTGATTAAGCAGAAACTAATGAGATGCTAATTCGTGTGTAGATAGTCTGATCTTTCAAGTACTTCCTGTAAGGGAGGCAACGATGGATACCAATAACGATCGTAGAAGTAGAACCCCTCTGACCAAGCAAAATAAAATTGTATAGTTTCTTTTTTGAATAGAAAATGAAATTGATACGAGATCAATCACGTGCACAAGCACAACAACGAGAAACCACACTGAGCCCTGAGGGATCGCACGATTTTTAACATTCTATGCTGTACTTAAAATAAAAGGAAAACATTATTGTCGATAAGAAAGGAAAATTGAGAGAGAGAGTGGAGTACGTGTGCCTTGGGCTAGGAACCAAAGCTGGCATGCACCTGTGCAGCCAGCCCCTGGCCCCTCGTATGACCATGGACGCGGTCCACAAAAGGCAGGATCGTCTTTCACTTGGCAAAGTATTTTGGCGGGTTTAGCTACCTTCAAGAGAGGATATATTTGGAGAGTAGGCACAGGGGAAAAAATAAACATTTGGAACGATCCCTGGATTGCTTCAAGTCATAATAGAAAAATCATTTCTCCAAGGAATAACTCTTTACTTACAAAAGTGTCTCAGTTTATTTCTCCTGTCACAGGCCAATGGGATGTTGCGCTGCTATCTGAACACCTCAATGATTTGGATGTCCAGCGTGTGCTACAGATTCCTATTAACACACATGGATTTGATGATTTCATCTCCTGGCAGTTTACTAAGCATGGTAGATATACAGTACGTTCTGGTTATCACCTCCAGTGGAATCACCAATTCGGACCTAGTTCGGGACAAATGGCAGCTCCAGGTGGTTCTGCTACTAATCCGGTTTGGAAAATCATTTGGAAACTGAAAGTACCAAGTAAGGTAAAGATATTCATTTGGCGAGTGCTTCATGGTATTATTCCTCTCAAATGTATCTTGGCGAATAGGCACATCGGAACATCCTCGCAATGCCCAATTTGTAACCAAGGACCCGAAGATATTATGCACCTCCTCTTCGGATGTCAGACGGCCAAGGATCTTTGGCATGAATTGAATCTTACCAACGTGATCGAGGAGGCCTTTCAAGTGGATCTCTCTGGTTCTGCAGTCCTCGAACACATCCTGACGCTTGATGATGCCGTTGTCCCGGGTCTCGACCTAGGCTTGAAGGAGGTCACAGCGATCGCATGTTGGTACTTGTGGTGGATTCGCCGGCAACGAACACATGAAGAATCTGTCCCTCCTATTTACAAATGCAAGATGTCCATCCTGGGGATTGCTGCGAATACGGCGAAGGCTACGTCTCGGACGCCGCCTTCGGCTGCTGTACGATGGATTAAACCCGAGCCTAGACAGGTAAAACTAAATGTAGATGCGTCATTTCATGCTGATATGTCTACAGGAGCTGTTGGAGCCGTCCTCCGCAACTACAAAGGCGAATTCTTGGCTGCATCTTGTGCTTATCTTACAAATGTGGCATCCGTTGCTATGGCGGAAGCACTGGCTATGCGGGAAGGTCTTTCCCTCGCTAATAGGTTTGGGTGCAATATTCTACAAGCTGAATCCGACTCCTTGGAAACGATTGAAGCGTGCACAGGAGAAGCTAGATGGTGGAATGAATCAGCGGCGATCTTTGCCGACTGCATTGACATGGTGGCCTTAATTGGTGATGTATCTTTCAAACATTGTGCGAGGGAAGCTAATCAAGTTGCGCATGAAATAGCTAGTAATAGTTTCTGTAATAGGATTACTAGTAGTTGGCTTCATGAAGTCCCTAGCTTCTTGCTTAGCAGCATTATAAACGATGTAACTATTGTTGACAATTGAGGCGGCAAGTTTCAGACGCACTCTTTTCCTTCCAGGGTACCTAAGGGGACTGGAAGGTTTTTAATGAGGCGGCTTGCTGACCTAATATATGGTGGTTGAAAATTCAAAAAAAAAAAGCTGGCATGCACCTGTGCAGCCAGCCCCTGGCCCCTCGTATGACCATGGACGCGGTCCACAAAAGTACTGTACCTCATTGTTGTTTTGGACTGTCCGTAGCAGCAGCTTGAGATATCTGTGATTCTGTTCGTGTCAGTCACTTTGATCGACGGTGCATGCATGCCACGGAACTTCCCGGTGTGTGCTGTTCACGTCGGATCACAGGGTGCGAGCGGGACGAGGTGCGGGAGGCCGCGCGTACGCCGCAAACGCCCGCTACGCTCTTGCTAGCTCGCTGAACTTGCTTCAGTTAAATAAAGTTTGTTTGCAAATTTTAATTGGAGTACACCTTGTAGTTGGTAGAGTGCTCTTTAGTTGTAGCAAGCATAGCACGTCAGATACATATAGTAGTACCACTTATTTTACTTGGTATGTTATTTAGTGGTAGCTTTGCATGTCCTGCAGGATGACAGATGATCGGGTTGATAGTTTCAGTTTTGAGTCATGCCCTCTGCTAGACAAGAAATGTATGTGCAGCACAAGCAGCTACCATGAGAAAAACACTGCTGTGATGTGTTATTGTAGCTCAAAATTTCTGGAGATTGGTCCATGTAATATTTATTTTTGTGTGCCCTGAAATCTGAATATCACTTGTTTGAATGATTGCCTGGATCATCTGGTCACTGTTTTTATTGTACTGATGTTCTTGTAATATTTGGAACGTTCGAATTATTGCTGGTTTCCTTTTCTATAGTACTAATCAGCGCTTGAATGACTGTGGAATCTGGACAAATCTAGCAAGCGAGCGAGAAAGCTAGCCTAGCGAGCGGCTTACGTGGCGCGCGCGGCGCCGCAAAGAACCACCATCTATACGCGGCTCATACGCGACATGCCGCGGCGTACGCGCGGCCTCCCGCACCCTGACTTCTGCCAGCTCCTCAATCTGCGTCCTAAACAAAGAAGCAGGGTCTGGATTTCTGAAGGTTTAAATCCACTACTTTACAGTTTATACGGGCCCAATTTATAGAAAGAAATAAAAAAAAGGTATCACATACAAGACGTTGCTCCAAGAGAACCACACAGAAATCTCATCGGGCAAATAGCTCAGGTACGACGTTTTTGCACTCTATTCACTGGAGAACGACGTCGTTCGTTGTAATAGCTCTGATACGACATCTCTCTGAGCAAAAATAGCCCAGGCACAACAAGACCCTTAAGCGCAACCACCGTCAGGATTAGGGGTGGGACCCACGCGGATTAGTGGAGCCTGGTGGGACGCACTTCAGCGTGGGGCCCAGACAGCAGCGACGACGGTTAAACCGTTTTCCCTTTCACGTGCATCCTCCCTCTTCTTCTCCAGCGACGAAGCACGCAACGCCGCGAGCTCCGATTCAGACAATAACTCAAATTAAACCGAACCAATACACATTGAACCGAACTCTAATTAACAAACAGACAAGCAAACATAGTAGATAATTAAAGTACTATTACAAACAGAGTAGTTTTAACGGCGGCTCGTCGGAGCAAAAGCCGCACGGGCAAGCAAACATAGTAGTTCTTGGGTTAGTTCTTAGCTATGAGGAAGGACATCAACCGCAGCTCCAACCCCCATCGATCCATCCAAAATTGGGCTCACCTGAACCCCAGGGGTGCTGTGGCGACGAGGCGGCGGCGCCGCTCAGCCGGAGTCAGAGTCGGAGTCGGTTGCGCCCCATGGAATGTCTGCCTTGGACTCCTCGATGGCATGGCAGAACTGGTACTCGTAGAGCTTCTTCTTCATCTCCCGGTCGGCCTCGAGCTGCTTCTGCTCGTCCTTGGTGCGCTCGAGGAGCTCGGCGGTGACCCAGTCGAGGTCGACGTCGTCGACGAAGTCCCCGGCAGATACCCGCGCCAGGCGCGCGGTGCCGCGCCCTGCTGCTCCTCCTCCCTCCTCTTCGACGGCGGTGGCAGCGGTGCTCGTGCGATGGCGGAGGTCCCCGCGCCAGAGGAGCTCCCCGTGCCTCTCGCCGCCGACGCCATCGCGCGGTCGTACTCCTCCACTTCGCGCCAGGCGTACGCAGGCGGCACCTCCCGCCCCAGATTCGTCCACGCGCGAGCGCCGCGCTTCCGACCGGCGTCGGAAGCAACCAGCTTAGCCCGTACGGGGTCAGGGGGCGCCGGCCGCTTCTGCCTTCTCCGCTCCTCGTCGGAGCCGTTTCCGCGGCCGGAATGGCCGCCGCGCGAGCAGGAACCTCCAGGCCTCATCCTCGTCGCACGTCGGGGCTTGATCTGTGGCGGAGGGGCTGGATTGCGTGGCCGGCGGCGAGAGTGGATCTGGATAATAGATAGGGTACGACACAGTGGATATAGGGAGGGGAACGGGAAGCGATCGGCTGGGCCAGAGAAAGGGCTGGGCTGGGCCCAAAGTTGAACGGCGCACGGTGAATTTAATCAAGGAAAAAACATTAGCGGGCCAAATCCTGCTGCTGGGCCCAAATTTAGTTTTTTTTTTCTAGGAATGGCGCGGAACTGGGAGTGGCCAATAAGAGCGCAGAACTGGGAGTGACGCGGATCGGGGGTTTCCTTCTGATCCAACCGTTCACTAACCAGCGATCAACGGCTCTGAAGCAGGGGGTTTCGGACGGGGTTTAGGGTTTCAGTGAGCTAGGGTTGAGCATAAATAATTTATAAAAAATCAAATAAATATGAAACTTTCGCTCACTGTTTACTTATGCAACTACGTTGCTAATTTTTTTTAAACTTGTCATATTCACAGTTAAATTAAAAACATTCACACAATTCAATCTATCGATGGAATGAGCTAGTGTTGAGCACAACTAATTCAACAAAAATCAGAACAACATAAAACCAGTGCACATGGTCTACTTATGCAAGTAAGTTGCTATAAAAAATATAAAACTTGTTATATCCACATTTCAATTCCAACATTCACACGTTCACGATATCAATGGAATGAGATAGGGTTGAGCATAAGTAATTCAAAAAATCAAATAAATATAAAACCAGCGCACATTGTCTACTTACATGACATAGTTATCAAAAAAAAATATAAACTTTGATTTTGAGTCGGTCAACGGTTTTGTGCAAAGTTTGACCAAACATTCAAATGAGCACAAATAATTCAAAAAAAATCAAAATAACATAAAACCAGCGCACATGGTCTACTTACATGACATAGTTATGAAAAAATATAAACCTTGTATATGAGTATTTTCATGAGAAATCCTTCACACAAATGACTTGAAAATTTAAAAAGTGAGAGAGGGTTTGATGTTTTGAAAATTTAAACCTTGTATATGAGTATTTTCATGAGAAGTTGCAGGGAGTTCAAGGAAGTGAGAGAGGGTTTGATGTTTTGAAATTTAAAAAAATTGAAAAAATTACCAAAGCTTCATTTTGGTGTGACTAAGAATGACCCCAGCTTAGTTTTTCATTTTGGTATTTAAAACTTGTTTAAATGTTGGTCAAACTTGGGTTTGACCGAATTTGAAATATTCATGAAATATTTAAAAAAACATAAAAAAAATGCAAATCCAGTGCACATGGTCTTATTTTGTCATGTACTAACATCTCCAACTGATAAACAAGGTCTAGACACATATTAAACAAGAAATGATTCAATATGGTATGAAATCTTACAACTCAAACTATAGAGTTCATAGTTTGAGATGTGTGATTTCACACCATATTGAATCATTTCTTGTTTAATATGTGTCTAGACCTTGTTTATCTGTTGGAAATGTTAGTACATGATAAACTAAGACCATGTGCACGTCCAAAGCACGCCTCCAAGGTGTTCGACGTACCTAACAAAATTCTACCGGAAATGGTTTCAGGCACCTAACAAAATTCACTACACTAGTTATCTACAGAATGCAGCACGATCTTCCCTCCGCCATGGCTCTACAGCACAATCTTCTAGCTCGATTTCATCGCGCAGAGGATATCGGAGCAGAACAATCTATCCGCCGCCATCCCGGCAACTAGGCTGAAAGCCTCTAGGCTCAACGCGGCATCGAAGTCCACGCTCGGGGTTGAGCTTGCTGAACTGCTGCTCGATGAGCTCCCGCCCGAGCTGCTCTTGTCGCCCGCAGCACCGCCCGAGCTGCTCCCGTCGCCCGCAGCACCGCCCGAGCTGCTATCGTCGAACGCAACAATTTTGCGCATCAAGGCAAACCTCTGCCTCGTCATCGGCGGCGAATCACCGCCGAGCGGAAAACCCTTGGAGCTGCAGTAGCCGTGACGCTACCACGCCTTCTTCAGTACCTGCTGGACTGAAATCCGGTAGGGTCGCTTGCCGTCAAGATAGATGGAGCCCCTCGCCACTGCACGAGACACAAATTGGGCCGCCGGTCGCCTCTGCGACCGTGTACCCGCACCACCCCATCCTCCATCCTCCCTCGCTGCTCCCTCGACGCACCACCCCAAGCCTTGCGTCGCCGCCAGCTTGCTCGACTCCGGGTGCCGCCGCTGGACTCGCGCGGCCGCTCTTCCCTCCGCCGCAGGACTCGCCGCCAGCTTGCTCGACTCCATTGCCGGTGCTCCAGTCGCCCGCCCCTCGCCGCAGCTTTACTCGCCCGCTCCATTCCCGCAGCTCGAATCGCCCGCTTCTTTGCCACAGCTCGTGACGAGAGGTGGACTCGGCAAATCCCTGGGTTGAGTACCCCGGGTTGATTGAGGGGGAGAGAGATGAGCGCTGGTGAACACGACGGCTGACAAGCAAGGCGTTTTACCTAGGTTCAAGCTCCCGGAGGGTAACACCCTACTTCCTGTTTGTCTGGTATTGATCGGCGAGTTGTGGCTACAATGGCGAGATGGCAATCTCGCTAGGGTTTGTGGTGGCGGCTTTGAGCTTACCCTAGACGAGGGACCCTCCCAGCCTTTATATAGTAGGCTGGGTCTCAGGTGAACGGTGCCGATGGCGTTTACAAGCATGGTAGGAGTCGCATGACCTATCTGTCGACTATCTTGGGCCGCACGTCGTCCTCCTTGGGCCTTCGTCATAAGGTTGATAGGCTTGGCGTGCCCCAGGTATCCTCACCGTGGGGTAGTTGAAGAGTAACCCCACGACAGGAGCCCCCGAGTGCTTAGTCGAATCGTAGAGTCGAGTAAAGGACTCCTTCCTCCTGGGCACGCCATCAGGTTCCCGAAAGGAACAAGTAAAATTGGTCGACTCCGGCCGTTCAGGGCTTACGGAGGATTCCTTAGTCGAACTGTCGACTGCAGGGTAAAATACCGTGAATACAGCCTTAGTCGGTGATTTTTCGACTGCTATTGTTTTGAGTCACTCGAGAGCGCGAACAGCGCTCCCGATGAGAGTAGCCCCCGAGATTAAGCTGAATTGCTTATAATTGAGGTTAAACTCAATTTTTCTTCAGTCGAAAAGCCCGCTCCCGATGGGAGTAAGAAAGGGACTCGACTTGTTGGAGTCGCGTCTGGCTTTGTGTGACTTACTTTGTATATTCGGCCGGTTTGGCTTACTGTACGAGTTTATTCAGCTCTTGGAGCTTACTGAATTTTTTTTGCACCGAATGAACTGTTCGAGTTCTCAATCAGCTTGTTGGCTTACTTCCTACGCCTGCGCGGTTGACGTCAGCGCTGACGTTTTTGGCACGCTCTGTGTCTGATGGGACGTGACAGTGCGGTCCCCTCTGTCAGTATTGACTGGAGACAGCGGTTACCGCTTTTGACTGACGGTTCGGCACAAAAATTTCGCGGTGTGATGATGACGCCTTGATTCCTGTGCGTAGTGGGCGGCATGGCCAGCGACGGTTGCTTTTACGCGACACGTGGATGGCCAGATGTTGATAATGAAGCGCGGTTTCGCTGGGGACGGCCTGGATTAACTGGCGGTGCGGTATATAATTTTCACCGCGGCGGCAAATGGTTCACTCCATCCCCATTCTGCCGTATTCTCCCACTTTTTTGCTCTCCGCCATTGTTGCTTCATCCTCCTGTTTCTTTCTCCACCCTCCATGAGCGCTGCCGCGATGAAGAGGGGGAAGCCTGCTGCTGGCGCCGTTGCCGCTGCCGGGGCGAGTGTGATGAAGAAACCTGACAGCGACTGGATGAAATCGTCGATGAAGAAGGCCGACCTCGAGGCCCTCCGCGCGCAGGGGCTGCTGCCGCCGGCGGAACAGGCGACGGTGCGCGCTCCCGGGAAGGAGGTATTCCCCGCTCCTCGCGAGGGGGGAACGTGTTTGCTTCGTGGATTTCTTGCCGCGGGGTTTCGGGTTCCCCCTCCACGATTTCGTCCGCAGTCTCCTATATGCTTATGGGATTCAGATCCATGATCTGACCCCCAATAGCGTCTTGAGCATCGCGAGCTATTTCGTGCTCTGCGAGTGCTTCCTTGGAATCACACCCAATTGGCTTCTGTGGAAGTCGCTATCCCTCGTGAGGAGGAATGTGGGGAAGAACAAGCAGGTGTATCCAGTCGGCGGCTTCGGCATCCAGGTGCGTGGCGACACCAGCTTTTTTCAGATGAAGAAGTCCGACTCCGTCCAGGGCTGGCGGAAGAAATGGTTCTACATCAGGTGCGACCAGGAGGGACTGCCCGAATTCGCAGCTGATCGCGAGTGGCGGAAGTCGAACGCGTGGGCGCACCCGCTGTCGAAGGAGGACAGGGAGGCGATTCAGCCCTTGCTGACGCTTCTTCATGGCCTACTGAAAAGTCTGGGACGTGAGACAGGTGGCGTTCATCTGATTGCCACCTTCTTCAGGCTTCGGGTGCAGCCGCTCCGCGCTCGCGTCCACCCAATGTGGGCATATGAAGGTGTTGGCGATCCCGACCGGACGTCGCCGACCGAGCTCGATGATGACGAAGTCGAGTCGAAGGTGAGGAGCATCACTAGTCTCCGAGCCGCTGACCCGTGTAACGTCAAGTGCCCGGTCAAGCTGTGTGGGCCTAACAACCCTGTACCCGAGGTGAGCTTTGTTCGCTTTCATTCTTGTCTTGTATCTTCCTCTGTCAAACCTCTGTTGCCTGACTCGACTGCTTTATTTGCTGACAGGGTCGTTCGAGCTTTGTTAGTCTTCCTCCGTTGATGGAGAACGGACCTCATGAAGAGGCAGAGTTCCCTGAGGAGGACGAGGTTGATGACGATGAGATTCCCTCCGCCATCTCTCCGAGTGAAGAGTTGGAGGAGGACGATGATGAAGAGGAGGAGCCGCTGGCGAAGCGGCAGAGGCGTAGGGATGGCGACTCTGCTTCGGCTTCGTCGCCCGTGAAGGGGGCGAGTGTGAATGAGGAGGAGGCGGGCGAGTCGTCCTCGGGCGATAGGCATGCGAGTGACCTGGCCGATCCTTTGGTCGTGCCTCCCCTCAGCTCTGCGCCGCCGACTGATTTTGCGAGGATGGCCTCCGTCTCCCTGGGCAGCGAGGATGATGTGGATGGCGCCAGGTTAGTCGCGTAACCATCGCCTTGTTTTGTTGAGTTTGCTTTTTGATTTGCGAGTCCTCGGATTGAATTGTCTTGTGCCTTCACAGCGAGCGTACTGGCGCTGTTGGTTCTCCTTCTCGTGAGATGGAGCACACTTCTGCTCCCACGATCGAGCAGACTGCGAAGACGACTAGGGAGAAGGCTCAGGCGGGTGACCCTTTGGCCTTGAAGACTTCGACATCCTCTGCACCAGAGAAAGCTGCTGATGTGACTCCGGCTGACGCTGGGCTGCTTGAGCATGTAAGTGTCCTTCGACTCATTTTGCAGAATTTGTATCGGGTGCGCGAACAGCGCTCCCGATGGGAGTAGCCCCCGAAGATGTGCGTGACTAGAATAGTCGGGCGCAGATTGATATATCTTGTGTTTTCTGCAGCCATACTATCGCCAGCAGATGGAGGGAGCCGTGGCCTTTGTTTGCATGGAGCAGGAGAGGGATCAACTCCGCACTGATCTGGAGCGGGCGACGAAGCGAGTCACGGAGCTGGAGCAGAAGCTTCAGACTCACGCCGACATGGAGAAGACGCTAGGTGAGGCCCGAGAGCGTGAACAAGCCCGGGATGATCTGGAGAAGACCCAGGTCGACCGCTTGCTCGCACTCACCGATGTTGTTGGAAGTAAGTGTTTCGGCTCGATGCCTACTTTGCCCTTGTCGACTGCTGATGTCTTATGGGTGTGGTGTTCTTCTTTGCTCAGCGACTTGCGGAGGTGCTCCTCCGGAAGGGACTTCCAGCGACAATGTCGGCTTGGCGGAGGCTGTTGGCTTCCTCGATCGTGTCTGCGCGTATGCGTCGGCGGCGCTGCAGAAGTCGACAGGGGCCTTGGCGACTGTGCACAAGAACATCTTCCCCAACAAGCCGTCACCGGTTGCTGTCGACGCGCTCGCGGCTCCGTTTGAAGGCAACGCGACCACCCTGGTGGACTTCACGCGCACGCAGACGGTACGCGGCTCAGAGCTCACTTTCCAGCTGCTTCTTGGCCACCAAGTCGCAGGTGATTTTGAGAAAGTTGTCAGCGACTTCCCCCGTAAGCCTGATGGCAAGACCGCGTCCCTTAGCGGGGTAAAGGCGCAGGCGAGTCAGCTGGCTGCAAAGTTGATCGCCACCTTCGAGAAAAGAATCGCCAAGGCTGCAGCGTTGGCTGCTAGGAAGAGCCGTTCCCAGTCGGAGTCTGTGATGTAGACTCCTTTCTTTTAGGATTCTTCTGCTGTTGGGTCTTGGTTTGTAATGAACTTTATATTTTGCGAGTCTTCTGGCCGCGAACCTGCTGACGTTGAAATGTGAATTTGTGCCCTTGGGGGTGTAGCCTCCAAGTCTTCTTTCATATGTAGGCTTGAATGAATTGTGTTGATTCTTTTCTTTGCTTGACACTGTCGAATTTGGCAGTCTGAGATGGGCGAAGCTCCCGGGGTTGCTGGAACGACTGGTGCGGATGACGAGCAAGACACCTCTTCGGGTGCACCTACTCGTCGTTGTCGAAATCCTCCAGCTTCTGTGCGAAGTGTGAATGATCAACGAGTGATCACCTTCATGAGGAACAAGGTTGTTGAGCTCGAGTCGAAGTTGAAGAGGGTCGAGTTAGAGTCAGAGCGCTTGAGGTCACGGCCCGTTGCGCCGTTCTCCCAGCGTGAGGAGTTTCTGCTAGGCGAGATTGATTTGATCAGTCGGCAGCTACAAGGTTGGTCTTCTAGCACTTTGCTTCGACTTCTTTTTCCTTTTACTGCACTTAATGCTGGTTCTTGATGCAGATGTGAACCCTGACTGGAAGGCTGAGCAGATTCGAGTGGACGAGCGGGTGGAGAAAGAGGCCGCCAGCGACTCACCCGAAGCGCGTCAGTTTTGGTCGAATAAATCCAGAGGTAGGATACTGGCGTGCTTGTTAGATCGCACTTGGCGGGCTGCTGTGCTCTTGCAAGGTTGCAGAAAAACTCTCTGGCAGGTCAATCGGGTGTACTTTCCACACAACGAGCAGCCGAATGGACTGGCCGCGCTGCTGGAGAGGTTCCGTGAAGGAGGTGCACTGAAGGAAGTCGTGCACACTCAACTTGTTGGCGGGGCGAATGTGGCGTTGGCGTACGTCCGAAAGCACCGGCCTCATCTTCCACTGGCCAAGGTGCTTGATGGCCTGTCTGGAGAGGATGACTACGCCGAGACTCTTGCGCCTGCGTGTCAGATGATTCAGCAAGTCCAGCGCTGGAGTGAGCGCCTTGTAGGGCCACTCGATGCGCCAAAGGGTGAGCCTGTAGAATAAGGGTAGTCGACTGCTGTTGTATAGCGTTAGCTTATAAAAGCAATTTTTCCAAGTAGAAATATGGGTGTATGTATGCAGAGGTGGGGGTAGCCCTGAGTGAGTAAATTGTATCTTGTAGACTGTTTCTACAAACCTGTATGGTGCAGCCCGAGCGGATCGAGCGTGGCCTAGGATTTTGAGAGGCAAACTCGTGCGGCGCAGCCCCAAGTGCCTCGGGTGCGGCCAAGGTGTTGCTAGTCAGACCTGTGCGGCGCAGCCCCCGAGTGCGTCGGGTGACGGCCTAGGATTTCGAGTTGGACCTGTATGGCGCAGCCCCCGAGTGCGTCGGGTGACGGCCTAGGTTTGACTTAGACCGTGCGGCGCAGCCCCCGAGTGCTTCGGGTGGCGGCCAAGGATTTTTCGAGTTAGACCTGTATGGCGCAGCCCCCGAGTGTGTCGGGTGACGGCCTAGGTTTATGTTGCTTTTTGACTAAAAAAGTAAAGGGGAGAGCTTGTTCCACAAATCACTTCATTGATTTTTGCGAGCAGGCCGCCTCATTAAAACCCTTCCAGTCCCCTTAGGTACCCTGGTAAGGGAAAGAGTGCGTCTGAAACCTGCCACCTCTTGACATGTATGCTCTGTTACAATGGGGAGTCGACTAGGCGTAGAAGCGGCGCAGTTGCGCAACGTTCCACGGGTTGTGGCAGGCTGTCCCTGTCTTCGAGTCCTTCAAGCGGTAAGCTCCGTCACCGATTGCCTCTGTCACGATGTATGGACCCTCTCACGGGGAAGCGAGTTTGTGCACCTTCTTCTGTTTGAGGCGGAGGACAAGGTCGCCAGGGACGAACGATCTGGGCCGCAGTCGCCGCCCGTGGTAGTTGCGTAGGTCTTGTTGGTACACGGCTGTGCGGGTAAGGGCGATGTCGCGTGCTTCGTCCAGGGTATCCATGTCGTCCTCGAGTGCCTCTTCTGCGTCGGACTCGTCGTAAGCCACCACTCGGGGTGCATCGAACTTGATGTCGCATGGCATGATTGCTTCTGCGCCGTAGACCATGAAGAATGGCGTGTACTGAGTGGATCTGTTTGGCGTAGTGCGCAAACTCCACAGCACAGATGGCAGCTCTTCGACCCAGGCGCCTGCAGCGCACCTCAATGGTACTCGCAGGCGCTTCTTGATGCCCTTGCAGACTAGGCCATTGGACTTTTCGACTTGTCCGTTGGACTGCGGGTGCGAGACAGATGCGTAGTTGAGCTTGATGCCTTGCTCAGAGCAGAAGTCCTTGAACTCTTCGGCTGTGAAGTTCGTGCCGTTGTCGGTGATGATGCTGTGCGGCACTCCAAACCTGAAGATGATCGACCTGATGAAGTTAACTGCCGAGGAGGCAGTCGAACTTGTGATAGGCACGGCTTCGATCCACTTCGTGAACTTGTCGACTGCCACCAAGAGATGAGTGTGTCCTCCCGGAGAGGACTTCTTGAGTGGACCCACCATGTCGAGCCCCCATTGAGCGAAGGGCCAGGCGAGTGGTATGGTCTTTAGTGCTGATGCCGGTGCGTGCGGCTTGTTGGCGAACTCCTGGCAGCCGAGACATTTCCTCACGAGTTCTTCTGCGTCTTGCATTGCGGTGGGCCAGTAGAACCCGGCTCGTAAGGCTTTGGCCACCAAGGCTCGACTGCTGGCGTGATGTCCGCAGATGCCAGCGTGGATCTCGAGCAAGATGGCCTGACCGTCGACTGGGTCGATGCACCTTTGGAGGACTCCCGAGATGCTTCGCTTGTAGAGCTCCCCGTTGATGACGGTGAAGCCCTTGGAGCGGCGGATGACGCGCTTGGCTTCGACTGGGTTTGTTGGCACCCTCTGCTGCAGTATGTAAGCCAGGTATGGGCTCGTCCATGTGGGCTCGATCAGCATACCTCCATAGGCTCCTTCTCCGTGTTGGGCGGGTCGGCGGTGCTCGTTGTCGATGTGGAGGATCCCGGCGCGGGCCGGAGCTTGACGGAGCGCTGCGTGATGCATTCGAGGAAGACCCGGGTGGCACCTGCGCTTTGTTTGAGCCCAGGTTGGCGAGGATGTCGGCTTCCTCGTTGCTCTCGCGGCCGTGTCGCAGCTCGCAGCCGTCGAAGGTGCCTTCCAGCTGGTTGTACAGGTCCCTGTAGGCGATCATGTTGTCGGCGATGGCGTCACATTGCTTCATGGTTTGCTGCACGACGAGGTAGGAGTCTCCGTAGATCATGAGGTGAGTGGCGCCGCAGTTCTTGGCCATCCGCATGCCGTGGATTAGGGCCTCATACTCTGCCTCATTGTTGGAGGGTGTTGGGAAGTTCATCTGCAGCACGTACTTCAGCTTGTCGCCTTTGGGTGAGATGAGGACGACTCCCGCCCCTGCTGATCTGAACTTCTTGGAGCCGTCGAAGTACATTGTCCATGCGTTGGACAAGTCGGGTACGTCTGGCAGCTGGGCCTCTATCCACTCGGTGGTGAACTCTGGAAGCACCTGGGCCTTGATTGACTTCGGGTGCGCGTACTTCAGCCCCCAGGGCCCTAGCTCAACAACCCACTTGGCGACTCGTCCTGTCGCGGCTTGGTTGGTGAGGATGTCGGAGAGCCCGGAGGAGCTTACTACCGTGATGGAGTGCTCGGAGAAGTAGTGGACGACCTTCCTTGATGTCATGAAGACTCCGTATGCTAGCTTCTGGTAGTGCGGGTACCGCTGCTTGGACAAGGTTAGCACCTCACTGAGGTAGTAGACGGGCGCTGAACAGGGTGACTGTGTCCTTCTTCTTCTCGTTCGACTACGAGTACCGTGCTGACCACCCTGTTGTGGCTGACACGTAGAGGTATAGCGGCTCGTTCTCCAGTGGCGCCACCAGTACTGGGGAAGTCGTGGGTTTTCTTGAGTTGGTCGAACGCGTCTTGCGCTTCTTCTGTCCACTCGAACTTGTCTGTCTTTTTCATCAGTTGGTAGAAAGGCAGGGCCTTTTCTCCCAACTTACTATGAACCTGAGAGCTGCGACTCGGCCGGCTAGGCGTTGCACCTCATGAAGCTTGGTCGGTGCTGGCATTGCGAGTATGTTTTGCACCTTCTCGGGGTTGGCTTCGATTCCTCTTGCAGAGACGAGGTACCCGAGCAGTTCTCCGGCTGGCACGCCGAAGACACACTTGTCCGGGTTCAGCTTGATCTGATACTCGTTGAGGCGGCGAAGACCTTGCGGAGGTCGGCGATGAGAGTGTCCTCCGTTCGAGTGGTGACGACTATGTCGTCGACGTAGACTTGGACGATCTCTCCGATTAGCCCCTTTAGGCAGGCTTGCATTGTGCGCTGGTACGTGGCTCCAGCGTTCTTCAACCCGAAGGGCATCGTCTGGTAGCAGAAGACGCCATGGGTGTGATGAATGCAGTCTTCTCTTCATCGTCGACGTTCATCCTGATCTGCTGGTACCCTGAGTAGGCGTCCAGGAAGGATAGGCGTGCGCAGCCTGCAGTCGAGTCGATGATCTGGTCTATCCGCGGAGCGGGAAGTGGTCCTTGGGGCAGCATTTGTTGAGGGCGGTGAAGTCGACGCACATGCGGAGTTTCTTCGTCTTCTTCTTCTCCACCAGGACCGGGTTCGCTACCCAGTCCGAGTCCTTGATCTCTCGGATGAATTTGGCGTGGAGCAGTCGATCGATCTCCTTGCTTATTTCATCTCGTTTGGGTCCTGAAAAGCGTCGCATGGTCTGCTTGACGGGTCTGGCGTCCTTGTGGACGCGTAAAGAGTGCTCGGCGAGGTTCCTGGGTATGCCTGGCATGTCAGAAGGTTGCCAGGCGAAGATCTCCCAGTTCTCACGTAGAAACTCGACGAGCGCGCTTTCCTATGCGATAGGCAGACTCGACGACACTTTGACTGTCTTGTTGGCGTCCGTCGGGTGGACCTGATGAGTTGTTGTGTCGTCAGTCGTTGAAGGCGGCGTCCTTGGCTGGCTTCTTGCGTGGCGGGAAGATGGTTTGTCGTTGTCGACTGCCATCGCCTCGAAGTGCTCTTCCATTCCGAAGAACTCGGAGATCTTGCTGAACTCGCGGTCGCAGCTGTTGGAGCGGTCGAAGTCGCCGTGCACCGTGATGACGCCCTTGGGTCCAGGCATCTTGAGCATGAGGTAGGCGTAGTGAGGTACCGCCATGAATCTGGCAAAGGTTGGGCGCCCGAGTATCGCGTGGTACTGCGACTTCCAGTCGACTACCTCGAAGTCGATCGACTCCCTCTTGAAGTTTTCGGGTGTGCCGAAGATGACGTCGAGTGTGATCGTTCCCATGGGCGTGACTGCTTGCCCTGGTACTATGCCATGGAAGGTGGTCTCTGATGCCGTCAAGTTTGTCGTTGGCCTGTTTATCCTTCTGAGGGTGTCGGCAAAGATGATGTTGATGCCGCTGCCTCCGTCCATGAACACCTTTTTCAGGGTGTAATCTCCGATCAGAGCTTCGACTACCAGAGCGGCGTGCCCGGGTCGTGGTACTGCAGGCGGTGATCTGCTCTGGAGAACGTGATTGGTGTCTCTGACCCTCTCAGGTAGTCGGGTACTGCAGGTGGACAGGTGATGGCCTGGAAACTTGGCGAGTGATGATCTTCTGGGTCCTGTTTGAGGGGCGCCCCTTCTGTATCATGTTGAGTTGTCCGCGTGCGCTGGATATGCGTCACTGCCGCTGGTGGGCTTCTTGCTGCGGCTGCTGCTGCTGCTGTGGAAAGGCTCCCGCCGCCTGTGCTGGATTAGGCTGCGGGTGCGGGTGCTGCCTGGATGGCCAGCTGCGCGACTGGCTGCGCTGCGGGTGCTGGAGTGACTATCTTCTGCATGGCTTCGTATATCTTGCGTGCCTTTCGACAGTCCTTCAACAGGTGGTTGGATCCCCACTTGCCCGTTTCCGGGTTCCTGAACATGTGGTGCCTGCAGGGTTGTTCCAGCTCTTCCGCTGGGCTCAATGTGCGTTTCTGCCACTCGCGTTTATGGCCTCCGTCGCTGCGGTAGCTGCTGCCGCCGCTTCGGTTGTATTGCCCTTGGCTGTATTGGCGACTCTGGTCACCGCCGCTTCGACTGTATTGCATGGCTGTATTGGCGACTGCTGTCGCGCGCTTCATCATCATGGGGGGTTTGGAATCCCGCCGCTACTAACTCGATTGAGTCGTTGCCGTTGTACGCGGCTTCTTCTTGTGGCGTCCTTCTCGCCAGTTGCTTGGTCCGGCTTCGTCCTTCGGGGAGTAGCGTGAACTATCGCGGACCGAGTCCTCTCCGTCTGCCCACTGGTTGGCTATCTTCATGAGCTCGATCATGTTCTTCGGCCGGAGCCTACCAAACTCCTCGCGGAGGTCGCGGCGGGAGACGCCGTGCATGAAGGCATCCATCACTCGGTCTTCCGAGGCGGTCTCCATGGTGTTGCGGAGCAGGGTCCAACGCTGGATGTACGACCGGAGCGGCTCGTCTCGTCCTTGCTTGCAGGCTTGTAGCTCGACAAGTCGTCGGTCTCGAGTACGTCCCCAGGAAGCTCTTAACGAAGGCCTCCTCGAACTCGTCCCACGTCCTGAAGGCGTTCTTGGGTTGAGTGTTTAGCCACCCGCGTGCAGAGCCCGTGAGCATCAGCTGGATGTACTGCATGGCCGTAGTCGAAGTACCGCCCTGGCAACTGCAGGCTATGAGGTAGTCTTCTAGCCAGAGTCTCGGGTCTTGCTTCCCGTCGTACTTGACTGCTTCTGCCGTGAGCTTGAAGCCCTTGGGCATTCTTGTGTCGCGGATGTTGAAGCTGAAACATGCGGCGCCACGGCTCGAAGTCGCCGTCATTGCGGTCGTCAGGATTGGGCGTGCTGACCGTCCGCTGGGTGCGGCTGCGGTCCACCGTCCTCTGTGTGATGACGTTGCGGAGGTCTTCGCCTGGCTGCGGTTGTCGCAGTTGTCTTGCCGCCGGGCCTGCGAGTGATGTGGGCTCGCGGTCGCGGCGATCCGATCTTCTCGCGCCTTTTCTGTCGGCGTCTTGTTCATCAGAGCTTCTTCGACTGCCTTGATAGACATGATCTGCTGCTTGTGGAGGAGAGCGCGCGAGTCGCCCTCGGGCGGCTGTGTCAGCCGCGTGTATGTTTCGACTGCCATGAGCGCGGCTCCGGGTGTTTTGGGGACGGGTATCCCGTCTGCGTATTCGCTCATGTATGATGACTCGAGGTTACGGGTGACTCTGGCGCGGTCGACCTCTGTCATCAGGGGCACGCGTGCTCTGCGGCGCCTTGCTCCTGTGTGACCTCTGTTGAGGCAGTGAATGAGTAAGCGGCCCTCCTGGCGCTCGATGCGTCAGCCTCCTCCTTGCGTCAGAGTAGCTCGGCCTTCTCTGCGCGGAGTCGTTCGCCTTCTTTCCGCAGCAGGTATTGGACCGCCATAAGGTCCTCCCGGGGTGCGTCTGGTGGGGGTACGTGCCGTCCTCGACGTGCTTCAGGGCTCTGATTGCTATGTCTCGGGTGATGGTGAGTCGCGTCACCTGGTCCGGCATGACCACCTCCAGTGGGTATGCAGGTTCGTCGCCGTTGTCCTGCGCCGGGCCGACCATGAAGACTTGCGCGGGGTATGTCTGGGGAGCGGGTCGGGCGCTGCCACTGCTGCTTCCTTCGTCCGAGCCGTGCTCGGAGCAAAAATGGATGCAACGTGGTGGATACCGTAGTCGCTGCCGAGGCTCCTTCCCTGGAGTTTTGCGATCTCCGCCGCGACGTGAGGAGTGATGTCGCTGCGTCGACGCGGGCGCGATTGGCTTGTTGATGATCTTGTAAGTCGATGGAGACGCGAGTAGCGTGGGTGAGAACGGCGCGACTTTCGTCGCGCGCGAAGGTGTGGTCGACGTAGTCGAAGCTGACGTAGATCTTGGCCTTGCCAGCGACGCGATCGAGGTAGTCGAAGTGGACTCGATCTGCGCGGTGGTCGCCGAGGTGTTCGATGTAGTCGTAGCCGATGCGATCACCTTGACAGCCGGAGACGCGGGTGGCGTGGTCGTGGTGGGCGCGATCCTGCTGCAGCGGAGGCGGTTGATGTAGTCGAGGCGGATGCGATCTTCTCAGCAGTCGAAGATGCTATCCCTGCAGTCGCAGCAGATGCGATCTCCACAACAGGTGGGGGCGTGGTTGGGGCAGCCGCGGCAGATGCGGGTGCTACCGCCGTGCGCGGTGCGATCGCCGTGGATCTGAGTACTCCACAACTGTCTACGAAGTAGTGCATGGTACCGAAGGTGAGGCACATACCTACATGCAGATCGGCGTACACCGAGCGGTGGGCCGGCGGGTGGAAGGTGTACTCGAAGGAGCCGAAGCAGATTGGCTCCTTGGTGATGCAGACGTCGGTCTTCAAAGTTGATGGAGCCGGTGCGACCATGGTTCCAGCGCTCGTCCTTTCCCACAGACGGCGCCAATTGACGAGAGGTGGACTCGGCAAATCCCTGGGTTGAGTACCCCGGGTTGATTGATGGGGAGAGAGATGAGCGCTGGTGATCACGACGGCTGACAAGCAAGGCGTTTTACCCAGGTTCAGGCTCCCGGAGGATAACACCCTACTTCATGCTTGTCTGGTATTGATCGGCGAGTTGTGGCTACAATGGCGAGATGGCAATCTCGCTAGGGTTTGTCATGGCGGCTTTGAGCTTACCCTAGACGAGGGACCCTCCCAACCTTTATATAGTAGGCTGGGTCTCAGGTGAACGGTGCCGATGGCGTTTACAAGCATGGTAGGAGTCGCATGACCTATCCGTCGACTATCTTGGGCCGCACGTCGTCCTCCTTGGGCCTTCGTCATAAGGTTGATAGGTTTGGCGTGCCCCAGGTATCCTCACCGTGGGGTAGTTGAAGAGTAACCCCACGACAGCTCGAGTCGCCCGCTCCATTGCCGCCGACTCGCCGTCGCCAGGAAAATTTTCCCCAGCCCGGAGAAACCGAGACGACGGGACAGAGTGAGCTCCGCGGGACGCCGGCGCGTGGCAGAGACGGTTCCCCCACGAACAGAGGCCGGTTTCTCTGACGCATGGGTCCCACTCGAGAAAAACTACTCCATGTACCGGTCAAACCTGGTTTACGGCGTGGGGAACATGATTTGACGGCCATGTCGCCACAAAGCAATTACTGCTCGAAAAGATGCCGCATGTGAGCTATTATTTGAAATATGTCGCTGCAGAGCCAATTTCTCATAAAGATGTACCGAGCTATTCGCCCAATCTCATCGGCCATGCGCAGTTGTAGGTGGGCCCAGCAGATCCCGCCTCCTTTCTATTTCTTTCTTGGAACATAAGGCAGATCAACTGGTGGCCCCACGTGTTTCAGGAGCACGGTGGTCTCACCAAGACAAAAAAAAGAACCAAATCGTATCTGTTGCAGGTAATACACAGTAATAAAAAGAAGGGAAAAAATCCTATACGACCCAAGCTCGTACGGCCCAGCCTGTAGACCACATTCAGCGACATGCATGTGGCAAACCTCATCTTTTTTGGTAATCAAATCCTGCTGCATAACCTGCTTTGAGATTGTTTTTGGGACATGTACGGGGCTGGATATGGTCCACCGGCTGGGTCGTTCTGGCGTGGGTCGTATAAGAAACTGAAGGTGCATTTAATGTCTGGTAGTAGCAAATAGTAGTAGTACTACCAAACTGCAACATGAATAAATATAACCAAACCCTAAACCCACAGAATTATCTAAGCCCAAACATGATTAGTAACGGACATGGAATACTTGTTACAACAAAAAAAAAAGTAACGGACATGAGTATAAAACAGTGCTCCCGGTTATTTGAGGATCGTGGACTGTAGCGTAGGTGAGTTCACGACTTAACGTAGGCCCCTATGGCAGTAGCCTTGCCCAACGCGGGATCACGCACGCTACGCGGGAGAGTAGCGTGCGTGATCACCGTGAACACGTTCTCCTCTTGCCCGCCCCTCCGTCTTGCCGCACCCTCGTCAGTGCCTGCAGATGGGTGCAGCTTTTAGTTTTTTTTGAAACAGTCACATCAAATCTTTAGCTGATGTCACCGGTCCATTCTCCTCCCCCGTTAAGATAGCTTTGATCGAGCAATGTTGGTATGCCTTGCAGGGGCGGAGCTACGTTCAGGTCAGGGGGGGGGGGAGGGGCCGCCGCCCCCCCCAGCCCAGCCAAATGTTCCCACAAATCCACTAATATTTGCCCTTTTTGTCTTCAAAACTGATGGTATTTGGCCTTTTTGCCCCCAACAGCGGCCCAACATGGCCTAGCAGCCTATTCACCCCCCCGGCCATTTGGCCAAGCTCCGCCACTGATGCCTTGGGTCTTAGCGAGACTAGAGAAAAGCTGCTTGACTGCACCTCTGCTCATGCCATGTTTGAGCGCATATGGAGCTGCGATGAAGACACAAAGATGAAAGCCCTCGTTCTGATGTGGGAGTGGTGGGGAGTCCGTAGTAAGGCCAACGCTGGGAGGGAATCAAGAACGCCTCGGAGGTCAGCACCGCCGTTGAGAGGCATCTGCTGGATTTTTGCTCTCTAAAGCAACCGAATAAACCGGCAAAACCACCAGACCAATCTGCTTGGTTGAAACCCCAGGAAAACTTTCTGAAAGTGAACTTTGATGGGGCTTTCAACAAGTCTACAGGGAGTGGAGGCTGGAGCTATATCATCCGTAATCATCAGGGCGAGTTTGTTGCAGCAGGGGCAGGGAAATATATGAATCTCCGTGATGCCCTGCACGCTGAAGCTGTTGCCTGTGTTGTGGCTGTCGAGGGAGCTACTAGGGTGGGTGCTGACCGGATCATCTTAGAGTCGGACGCGTCTAACCTTGTTCGGGCTCTAAACAGCGATGATTATGACCGGTCTATTGGAGTATTGGTGATGGAGGCAAAGAGAAACTGTCTGCTGAACTTTGCTTCATCCCAGGTCTCTTTCTGCTGACGAAACTGTAACAACGCAGCGCATGAGATTGCTAAGTTTGGTGTAATGTCAGAGTTGTCTGACTACTTCTGGGAGGACTCTGCCCCATTTGTGTAACAAACCTTGTTGCCAGCTTTCCGGCTGAGCTTGTTGAGTAATGAAATTAGTTATTTACCGTTCAAAAAAAAAGATAGCTTTGATCGACGGTGCATGCCATTGAACTTCCTAATGTGTGCGCAGATGTTCTGTTCACGTCGGATCACAATCACATGGCCACGGAGCCGAATGCCACAAAGTGTGGTTCCTTCTGCCAGCTCGTCGTTCCAAATCCTAAACATAGCAGACGGTTTGGATTTCTCAAGGTTTCACGGTTAAATCCAGAAGTTTCCTTTACATTTTATTACACGTGGTACGATTTATATAGAGAAGACAACGAAAGGTGTCCGTGTACCAAGAGAAGCACAACAAATCCCACCACTGTAGGTGGGCCCAGCTGCAGACGGCTCCCCTTTCCTTTTCTATTCCAAGTTCACGCCCTGCTGCCAAAACGAAAAGAGAACACCAACCCATATCAGCTGCAAAATAATGCAGTAATAAAAAGAAAATGAAGATGCATTTAGTGTCTGGTAGAAATTAATAAATCGTAACATAGAGGACCAAATCCTAAATACGACAAAATTATCTACGCCCAAAGCATGGTAACATGCTGCCGGTTATTTGAGGATCGTGGACCGTAGCGTGCAACGTAACAACAGCGTATGTCAGGAGCAAAAATTCAATAATTATTAATTTTAATGCAAAATGCTAGTACAAAATGTTGCTACACACCTGGAGTGAATTTCACAACGAAAAGAAAACAGCATAAGTAGATAGTAAGATGGCCCGGTAATCGAGAATAGTGGAAGAAAATGGAACGGGTCAATGTGATGCCAAAGAAACTACGTTTTGGCAAAAAGGAAGATGCTGTCCCGGTGAAATTTGTTTTGACTCACAAGGGTAGACACACCCACTATTAGAATCGCATTAGAACGTCAAAAAACTATATAAAAAACTCTAAACAAAAATTTCAGGTGTATATCTGGATATTTTATGTTTGCATACAAAGTTTCGTGAAAAAAGACATTGTGTGTGGTTTACGTAAAAAGACAAATTCGAGGGATCTAGAATGACTTTTTCAGAGACTTTTTTTTATCATTTTAGACAGTCGACAAAATTTAACTTTTTTTGTGAAACTTTGCGTACCAATTTTTTTCGAACTTGTTGACATTTATCTTCTACTATGGGCACATCTATACCTACGAAACAAACCACTGTGTCCGCCTTCTGCTGTTATATTGGCATAGAGTGACTTTTCCGACATTGCACAAAGTGTTGAAATTCATGGGTTGGGCAAATGAGTTGTTAAAATAATGCTCTTGAGAATGTGCTAGCTGATACTACGATCACCCGGCTACAAGATGTATACATAGTTATTCTTTAATTGAATTCCACTATGCAAATTAAAGCGAAGAAACAACAACTTAAATACTGCATGTGAACCTCCATTGAGAGCTACACCAATGTCTCCAGAGCAACGACATCGGAATGGCGTCAAGCAGCAGCACCTACCAACAGGCAATTTTACACTTCATATAAATTAAAACACTATTAAGTGTAATAATGATATCTATCTCGGTATGCAAGTTGTCCACATCAACGGTTTATTCAACCCGTTAGATTGCATCTTAAATATAGCTTTAAGTAATTTGCACGTAAAAATTAACCAGGTACTATCTTTGTTAAGAAATATAAGATGTTTTTGCTTTTTTCTAAACACATTTTAGCGTGTATTCACTCATTTCATTTCGTATATATTTTCATATTAAAATATTTAAAACATTCTCACAATTTGAGTACGTCCTTGAACCATGACAAATTTTATTTCATCAATTACACAACTATTTCAAATTAATTAAATCTAGCCTATGAAAGTATGTGACCAAATAAATGTCGCGAGACATTAGTGCAACATGACTACTCCACAATCCACATGGTACAGCCTGCAGAAACCACGGATGGACACTAACCGCCAGTGTAGATGCTTAAGCGCGTGTGGGCGAAGTCTCTTTATATGTGGTAATGTATTTCAAAACAATGTTTGGCATTTATGCAAGATTCTTTAAGGATTAACGAAGGATATATAGGAAAAGGTGAACAAGAGTTGAGCTGTCACGTCGCATGTGGTTTCAGGGAGAAACTGTAGCACGTAAAAAATGACGTAGTACCATTTTACACCCAGCGTTGGATGGGTGAGTTGCGCAGCCTTTTCTTTTTTGAAACGGTTCTTTGGGTGACTTTGCCGTTCCAATTCTCCTCCCACGTGAGCTTTTCTTTGACCACCCAAGAATCTATTCAAACTATGTAAAAAAAAAGAATCTATTCAAACTTTTTTGTGAAATTAAAATGTTTATGTAGCACAAAATCGTAAATATCTGTGCAAACTTAATTCGGACCCACGCATAAACACACATCGCCAAGATTCACCTTCTTTCATCTAAAAAAAAAAGATTCACCTTCTTCGAGCCTCCTTGCTCTTTCCACGGCTTCTCCAATCCAACCACCCCGTCCTGTCCTTGGCTGGCTCAGAAAGACAGAAACGATTAAAGTAAGGGGAAAACCGGACGCGGATTTGGACGAAACCATTTTCGGGGGCTAACCCTCCTCTAAACCCACCACCTCCGCCTCCAGTCCTCCTCCTCCTCCTCCGCGCGCGCGGCGGTCTTCACCGTCGGTAGCCAAGGTACGTACGGCACCGGACCCCGCTCGCTTCTTGCCCCGTCGTCGCCGTAGACCCGTCGTTATACCGACCACGCACGCCCGCCGTTCTCCGAATCCGTACCCCCACCTCGAGTTCATGGACGCACGCCGGCTAGGGAAGGCGAGGCAGCCGAGCACGTGCGGTGGCCGCGCTCTGCGGAGGGAGGCTGGTGGCAGCCGCCCGGTCGCGGCGCTCGTCGCTGGCCGTGGCGCGCAGGGGCAGCGGGCGCTCTGCCATGGACGAGGTGCCCCTCCGCGCCACGCCCGGGGACGAGCGCAGCGACCCGAAGGTTGCGACGAGCCTCCGGCCTCCGCAGACCGCGGCGACGGCCGCGACGGCAAGAGGGCCGACCGTATCACGCACACAAGGCCATCGATTTGAGGCCTCGAAATCCTGTTCCGGGGGACGCGACGCGGTGAGCGTTGGCACCGGTGCACGCAGCGAGTCCGTCGAGCAGGCAAGCACGATGGGCTGCGTCGGAGCAGTACCCATCCGGTTGGCGGCGTTCTCGTGGGCGGGGTGCTCGTCCCGAGCCACGGCTGTGCACCAACGCTGCGCCGACGATGAGGCAAAATTGCAAGAGTGCGTCACAGCGGACAGCAGTGCCACCCTGGCCGCCTGTTCCTCGAGCAAGCAGGCAGCGATGGTACCTAGACATTCCACACCAACACATGAAGCTAGGGTAGATTTTTTCCATAGCAATCTTAGGGAAAAGCCATGGCAAAAAAGTAGCACGTTTTAGAGGAGCAGTCTCTACCCTGTAGCCAATTACTGAAGCATGTTCATACTCGTTTCAATAAACTCCAATGGACTATACTCATCAAAGCCAACTCCCATGGAGCAATACTCGTTTCAATAAACTCCAATGGGGCATTGGCAGCCACCAACGGGTCACTACCGGCTGGGCACGACGGTGGCCACCGAGACAAATCTGACACCGACAAAAAGACAGTTTCTATGAAGTTTAGGATACGGGGTATGGTCTTTGTTCTCCTGGAACACATAGCAGGTTTTGGGCACGACGTTGAGCGGTGGGTTTACTTTGTTAAACTAATTTTGTCAGCTGTTTCATGCCGACTGATATATACATGAATCTATGTGAATCAGATGGTGTTCATGGTGTAATTTGGCTAGCAGTTTTCAGGATGAGCCAAATTAATTTAATCGTCGATCAAGTGATTGACAAATTGCTGAAGAATGGTAACAGGAATTCTTAGTGGACGTAGGACAAGTCCGAGCTGGAATCAGAAGTATTTGGAGGTGCAACGCGGACAAGTTTTAAGCAGTCTCGGATGAACGACAATCTAAATAATATTTGGAAGAGTTGTACGCTTAGCTATGCTAGAAGAAAAATCAGGTTTGCATACCGGTAAAGATCGTAATTATATCTGATGTGATTAGCGTCCTGGCCGGAATATATTATTCAAGGAAAGAAATCTTGTACGTGAATATGGCCGACGTACTGCAGATTAGTTAGTAGCTTTGAAAGGCATGTATTGTAACCGGATCAAGGAAGGAGAAATCCTGTTCGGTTTAGCTTCTGCAGTTTTATTCTTGTACGCCAAGTCCAGCGAGCCATATAAATATAAGGCCGTGGCCGATTGAAAAGACCCCAATTGATATTCAACAAACAACGCATCTACTTTTTACGTATCTTTTTACTTATGTTTTCTTCATAGTTCTTCTCTGCCGAATCCTAGTAGCCCTAGGGTTTGGCTTATCTTTGCCGTTTTGCGCTGAAAAGCGGTCGTCTCTCCTCCACGAAAGCGATGGGATCTTTGTTGCTTTGCTCGGAAAGCAATCGGTTCGTCGTCACGAAAGTACGATGGTTATCGTGTTGTTGTGCAATTTTGCGTGGCAACACAATTGGCGACTCCGCTAGGGACGAAGAATCAAGACCTACACACGATGGACACCGCCATCAAGAACGGAAATAACGTCGACCCCGACATTACCACTGCCGTTACCCTCGATGATCTGTCAGAAGAGGATCGGCGCGAGATCGAACGGGAGATCGAGGAAGACCAAGCCAAGATGATGAAACTGATGTTGGCTGGATACCGGAAGACAAGAGACGGCGTCGTCAAGAAGGTATCTGCGCCGAGTTCTTCAGATCCACTCGGCGCTGAGGTAAAAAAGCCAACCGAAAATATTACTCATCTCATTGATGTGTCCGTAGCTAGTAAACATGATTCTGACATAACAGACATGTCACGCACGCTTAGAGCTGTAGCAAGTAAGTTTGAAAATTTTAAGGAGCAACTTGAAGCTAGTATGCCTCGTAATGTTAGCTCGGCATTGATGCAAATTAGCGATGAAAAATCTGGTATAAAGCCGATGCTTCCGGCCGAAAGCAGTAGATCAATTAATTTTCATAATCAAACTACTGGCGCTTCGGCTAATCTAGCACAGCAGCCTGACGTTGCTTTAAACAACGATCAAATTGGCCGGAACCATGCTGGTTCGGTTGACAATTTTATTTCCGTAGTGCTCCAAAGCAACGATGAATATTCAGAGAAAAAGCCGACGCATCCGGCTAGTGGCAAATTTAATTATGTACATACGTACACACATATATCCGATGCATCACATCATGGTGCCCAGCCTCAGGTCCCTTTACATGATTATCAAAGTGGCCGAAACTATATGAGCAGTTCGGCTAATCTTGAAAATAATATAGCTCCTCATGTGCGTTCATTATTGCTCCAAAATACCCATGCATATTATGAAAAAAGCCTGATGTCTCCGGAAAATAGCACATTATTTAATTTTTCTAACCATAGCTACACACCAGGAACATCAGCAAGTACTGCACAACAGATGTACGTTCCTTTAAATATTAATCAAGGTGGCCAGAATTATGCTAGCAGTTCGGCCAGTAATATTGTTTCTCATGCTGCTGTTCCTGTTATTTCTACTTCGGTTCCACAAATTTACAATAGCAACAACCGAAGTGGAGTTTTTAGTTCTAATTTGCAGCAACCTAATTATCAGACAGTTGCCTACAATACACCACCATTACTGCCTGTCGATACCGGGGTTCCACATGGGCCGTACATGATTCCTTTTTTAGTGGGTCTCCGTTACAAATGTCGCATGCTCAAATTTCTTTGCCGGAGATCCAACCGCGTGCTTATGTTTCATCTGCACGAAAAACCAATTCTCCACAGCCCAATGGTAGTTTTAAGGATCAGCTTGATAGTATACTTAGAGAATTTGGTTTAGAACCTAAGGGTAGAGCACGTGCAAATCAAAAACCATACCATGATTACTTTGACTCGACACCATATCCTCCTAATTTTAGAATTCCGAACTTTGTTAAGTTCACAGGGGAGGATAGTAGATCAACTTTTGAGCATGTAAGGTATTTTTTATCACAATGTAGTGAAGCCAGCACATCGGATGTTCATAGAGTTAAATTATTTCTGTTGTCTTTGTCTGGCACTGCATTTGATTGGTTTACATCGCTTACTCCAAATTCTATTTCAACATGTGCACAATTAGAGGAAAAATTTCATGAGTATTTTTATCAAGGTGAAACTGAACTTCGGCTTTCCGATTTGACTATGGTTAGGCAGGAATATAACGAGCATGTCGATGATTATATTAGGAGGTTTAGAGATGTCAAAAGCCGATGTTTTAGATTGACCATAGCCGAAAAGGATTTAGCTGATCTTGCTTTTTCGGGCCTGCTCCCTCATATTAAGGATAAGTTAGAAGGGCATGAATTTTTAGATGTTAATCAGGTATTACAAAAGGCTTTGGCAAAAGAAAATCAGGCTAAGGAAATTAAACAACATAGCCGATTTAGTGATACCAAAAATAATGAGAAGGGGGACCATGCAGTTGATGATGTTGATTATGGTAGTGGTTCGGCTAGTGAAGACGACATTGACCTATGTGTAGCCGAATGGGTTCAAATGCCAAAGTCTAATCCTTATTATGTTCCGCTCCAAAGCTCACACCTGCTAAAAGAGAGGAAATAAAATATACTTTTGATGTTAGCAAGTGTGATGAGATTTTTGAAGTTTTACTACAAGGAAAAGTAATTAGCGTGAGAGAAGGTCATACTATTCCACCTCTAGACGAATTGGGTAAAGGAGCTTATTGTAAGTTGCACAATTCATTTTCTCACTCTACTAATGATTGTGATGTGTTTCGAAGACAGGTGCAATCGGCCATTAATGAAGGACGATTGACATTTACAAAGAGTACTAACCTGAAACAAAATAGTAATTCTTCTCCTCCTATTAATGTGATTGAGCTTGAGAAGAAGAAAGTTCTTATTCGGTCGGATCAGACCGAATCTATCAAAAGGAAAAATGTCGTCGTTGATGATAATGTTGCACCAAGGATGATCAAATCAAAAAGTCCAGAAGTGGAGAGATGGAAAGTCAATGGCAAAAAGAGACAAGCTCCAAAAATAAAGCCGACAGTTAGCATGTTGTTGGAAAAATACACTTCACGCAAGGCCAACAATGTGTCTAATCGGCTTGGAGGAGTTAAGCATCCTAGGTCTCCTTTTGGACCTCGTGGTCATGAGCGATGGAGAAGAAATTCATATGATCACCAGCCGTACTATCCAATGAAGTCGGCTTATTCGGGCTGTACGCCTCCTATGTGTCCACAATTTTCTCCGAGGGAATTTTATCCTTGGGCGCCATATCCAAACCCAACAGGGTCAAGAGGTTATTTTCATCCAGAGTGGGTGCCATCAGGGCCTATATACAGAGAACCATGGCGTAAGAAAGGAGCTCAGTTTTATCACGCAGTTAGACCACGGGATGCTATTGTAATCCATGGTAATGATGAGAGGTCAGTTTTGGGAAGTTCAAATCCAAGTGAGAGACGCACCACAGGTGGCATAGTACATAGAGGTGGGCAGAAGTATGCATGGGTGCCGATAAATCGTGAAAGCCATACAAAGAATATTGTCACAGGTGATGGACCTGAACATGGTTGCACCAAGAATATTACAGCTGAAGACATGAGTGTGTGTGCTAGTTTGGAGCGTGATACACAGATACATTCAGAGAACGCAGTTGTACCAGCTAGTGCTAGTGAGTCTGCTGATCCGTCTACTGATCGATATGCGAGAGGCAAGAGAGTATTTAAGATCGGTAGTACATCTGATCAGCTGAGAGTTAGTTCGGTCAAGGACAGAATATTTATCCCAATAACAATAGCACGGCGCTACAGGCCGAGAGACTCGGGGCAGCAAAATTAAATCAGTTGCTCCAGGAACCAAACCAAAACATTGCTGGTGCCCGGCGGGACTAACAAATACTCAGAAACGACGAGTGCAACGGCTGCGGGTATTAGAGATCAAGGAAAAAATAGCTGAGGAAAAACACAATGAATTATTCAATCAAGAGAGGCCAATGATTCCTAGAACAATTTGGAGGAAGAAGCGCCTTGTAGGGGAGAATAAATCTGCAGATGACACGATGCATGACGAGAACTCAGAGAATGATGAAGATATACCTAATGGTATGGATGTTATAGTGTTACCTACTGAATTTTGCATGCCGGAGGCTGAAGTTGGAGAAAAGCAAGTGGAGAAGTTGTTCAAACCTCTCAATGGAAAATGTTTGCAAGAGCACTATCCTATCATGTGTGAAGCTGCTTGATGGGTCTATGGCCGATATATTATTCAAAATATCGTCCTAAGAATATTTGGCCGATGTGTGGTTTGGACATCGTCCTAAGAAATTAATGAGCCGATGAAGTGATCAATATCATCCAAAGGTATTGCTATAGTGTTTTTGGTAAATGCAATTGCACCAAAAACAGGGGGGCATGTGTTCATGGTGTAATTTGGCTAGCAGTTTTCAGGATGAGCCAAATTAATTTAATCGTCGATCAAGTGATTGAAAAATTGCTAAAGAATGGTAACAGGAATTCTTAGTGGACGTAGGACAAGTCCGAGCTGGAATCAGAAGTATTTGGAGGTGCAACGCTACTCTCTAGGACAAGTTTTAAGCAGTCTCGGATGAACGACAATCTGAATAATGTTTGGAAGAGTTGTACGCTTAGCTATGCTAGAAGAAAAATCAGGTTTGCATACCGGTAAAGATCGTAATTATATATGGTGTGATTAGCGTCCTGGCCGGAATATATTATTCAAGGAAAGAAATCTTGTACGTGAATATGGCCGACGTACTACAGATTAGTTAGTAGCTTTGAAAGGCATGTATTGTAACCGGATCAAGGAAGGAGAAATCCTGTTCGGTTTAGCTTCTGCAGTTTTATTCTTGTACGCCAAGTCCAGCGAGCCATATAAATATAAGGCCGTGGCCGATTGAAAAGACCCCCAATCGATATTCAACAAACAACGCATCTACTTTTTACGTATCTTTTTACTTATGTTTTCTTCATAGTTCTTCTCTGCCGAATCCTAGTAGCCCTAGGGTTTGGCTTATCTTTACCGTTTTGCGCTGAAAAGCGGTCGTCTCTCCTCTACGAAAGCGAGGGGATCTTTGTTGCTTTGCTCGGAAAGCAATCGGTTCGTCGTCACGAAAGTACGACGGTTATCGTGTTGTTGTGCAATTTTGCGTGGCAATAGATGGTTCATAGTTTGGGGGTTCACGTGGAGGATCAGGTGGTGCCCGCCGCCACGGATCTGGAGCTAACGCTTGGGGGGCTCAGTGTTCTCGTCAATGCGTTGTCCATCTTCATTGACATTGCCCCACTGTAAGTGTATTTGACTTTTCATAGTGTACATATCTATCTATTATATAATTAAAACACAAGACAAAGAACAGTTAGGATTAAACAACTAATAGCTACAATATATTAACGGTTCAGATTAATCATTGTGAATCCCATCGTAGTCTAGAAAAAAGCTATTTCTCGAGTGGACCCAGATTACCTTTTCGTGTTACACATGGATTCACCACGTGACATACGTGATAAGCAAACTCGAATAAAAAAAAATCCGTATTACTTATGGACTCTTAACATTGATTGCAACAAATATATTTCCGTAAATCGCGATGCAAACATTGACGACGCCGTAACCTGAAACGATGGCAACACATCCCGGCGGCGACAACTATCGAAGGATCGATGGCAACTCATCCTGGCGAGCGGGGGCGGCGACGTCGTGCCCGGAGTGTCACTTCAGGTCGGAACAAGGAGATGCAGCTGCAAGTGTACGATCCGGTGTTAGCTGGGAAGCAAAAGGTCGGCGACGCTAGCCGAGCCAATGGAGACCCCGGCCCAGGTGATGCAAGCCGAGCTAAAGGCCGTTCAGCTCAGGGAAATCAGAACGGTGGGCAAGCAGCGTCGGCTGGCCGAGGTAAACCACCTCAGCCCCCGAGGCATCAGCAGCAACCCCGGCCGCAGGAGCAGTATCAGCAAGAGCCGGAGTATGTTCCGCAGCCGAAGAACGTCGGTCGAGGTGGCGACCGATATGATGATGGAAATTCAGCCATGGAGCGGGCTGGATTCTATAGAGTGGATGGTGCATTGGGAGAGCGTATCGGAGCTCGGACGTTGCCTACAGGTGATGCGCGCTACAAGCTAGATCGGATTTACATGTCCGAGAAGTTGGAGGAGGAAGGCCCTCCTGGTCCGGCGTGTTTTGGACCTCGGATCATGAAGGAACCACCTCCACCAGTGTCTCAGTTTCAGTTGGGTCGGAGTACCAGGCCGTACAATGGGAGCACCAAGCCGCAAGATTGGCTAGCTGATTATGTTTCAGCAGTATACATTGCGGGGGGCAATCGCCGATGGGCGGTCCGGTATCTCCCGCACATGCTGGAAGGTCCTGCTCGGATCTGGCTGAACAATTTGCCGGAGAATAGCATCAATTGCTGGCTGGATTTAGAGGAGGCATTCAATAGCAACTTCGCCAGCACTTACAAGAGGCCAAACCGACCTCAGCTTTTGCAGGCGTGCAAGCAGGAGGACAATGAGACTGACCGAGAATTCTTGACTCGGTGGAGCAATGTTCGGAACTCCTGTGAGGGAGTTATCGAAGCACAGGCTATAGCGTGGTTTGCTGATGGATGTCGGTATGGTAGCATGTTGTGGCAGAGGCTCCAGAGAGATATGCCAAAGACTCTGGCCGAGACGATTCGGATAGCTGATTCCTATGCCCTTGGCGATCCGATGCAGCCTCTGCTGGATGGGAATGCCCGGAACAGGAGGAATCCGATGAACAATCGCAACAACGGACCGAGGTTTGATAACCGTCAAGAGTTCGGGCAGAAGAGGAGAGAACCAGATTTCCAAGTCAATGCTGTAAACCCAAGTCAGTCCGGACCTGGAGGCGCCCAGAAACCGAAGACTGAGGGTCAGGCGTGGACTCCGAACCAGAACCAGAATCAGGGAGGTGGTGCGAAGCAGTGGCAAGAGGCCGGACCACCTGTGACTTACGAGTCATTGGTGAATGGACCATGTATCTATCATGGCAGGAATGGCAGAACACCCAACCATACCACTCTGCAGTGTAGTTTTCATCACCGAACCGCTGCAGAAGGGGCGAAAGCTGGGGCAAACCGGAGTGGGCCACCGAACCAATGGCGTAGACCTCAATATCCGAACGCGCAGCAGCAGCATAAGCCGACCATAGCGGCGCAGAATCAGAGCTTAACCGGAGCAAATTCAACCCCGGTCCATGCGGCCCAAAACCAGAAGACGGTGCAGGCGAAACCGGTGAATGCAGTGAGTGCCCAGGGCAACAACAACAACGGTGGTGCCGGCCAAAGCCAAACGTGGTCCTTTGAGAATCAGAGGTATGAGAACCCCGGTAATGATTATAGGGAAGTACATCAAAGCTACGTGGTGTTTGTGACTGAGTCACTGATAAGAAGAGTATGCTGAGGCGTGCCAAGGAGGTGAATGCAGTAACTCCGGCGGTGGTGAAATACATGAACTGGTCCGAGCAAGAGATCACTTGGAGCAGGCAAGATACACCTCGGATCATGCCGAGCCCTGGAAACTATGCACTGGTGGTGGATCCGACGTTTTGTGGGCCGACCAACAATGTGAGATTCACCCGAGTCTTGGTGGACAATGGGAGTGCCATAAATATCATGTACCGAGACACAATGGTCAAGCTGGGATACTCACCGAACCAGTTGCAGCCTAGCAGCTGTACATTTCACGGTATTGTGCCCGGGGTCTCTTGTGCACCTATGGGAAAGATTTGGGTCGACGTGGGTTTTGGTACCCGAGATAACAGCCGAGTTGAAAGTCTTGAGTTCGAGGTTGTGGACTTGCAGAGCCCTTACCATGCCTTGCTGGGAAGGCCAGCCTTGGCCAAGTTCATGATCTCCACTCATGTGGCCTACCTAAAGATGAAAATGCCGGGGCCGAAGGGAATAATAACCATTTCTGGTGACTACAAGAAGGCTATGCAATGTGCCTCGGCGGGATCTAGTTTAGCCGAGTCCTTGGTGATCGCGGCGGAGAAGAAGCAACTTCAGAAGGTGGTGGCAATGGCGCAGTCTACTCAGCTCGGCATGTCCGGACTAATTACTCCGGACATGAGCGCTTCATTCGAGGTGCCCAAGGAGACCAAGAAAATCCCGCTGGACTCGGAGAACCCGGAGCGTTTCGCCATCATTGGTACTGGCATGGACGAGAAATAGGAAAGCGCGCTCTGTCACTTCCTCCGTGAGAATCGGGACATTTTTGCATGGTCGGCTAAAGACCTGCCAGGTGTTCCGAGGGAGTTGGCAGAGCACTCTTTGTTTGTTCGGCCAGAGGTGAAACCAGTGCGTCAACCGACGCGGCGGCTCTCAGATGACCGAAGAAAGGTGGTACTCGAAGAACTGGCGAAGTTACTGGCTGCAGGCTTCATCATGGAAGTGCTGCATCCGGACTGGATATCTAATCCAGTCCTCGTGGAGAAAAAGAAGGACGAACCGGCGGTAGTCAAGGTGTGGCGCATGTGCATTGACTTCACCAACCTGAACAAGGCGTGCCCGAAGGATCCCTTTCCTTTACCTCGGATTGATCAAGTGATCGATTCTACGGCTGGATGTGAGCTGTTGTCTTTTATTGATGCATATTCTGGTTTTCACCAGATCCCACTGAACACTGATGATCAAATAAAGACTGCCTTTATTACCCCGTACGGGGCGTATTGCTATCGTGTCATGTGTTTCGGTTTGAGAAATGCCGGGGCAACTTATCAAAGGTGTATGCAGAAGTGCTTACATTCTCAAATGGGCAAGAATGTGCAAGTGTATGTCGATGATATTGTTATCAAAACTAAAAAGAAGCATACTCTCATCGAAGACCTCGAAGAGACATTTGCAAATTTAAGAAAGTATCGGTTGAAACTTAACCCGGACAAGTGCACCTTTGGTGTCCCGGCTGGAAAATTGCTCGGTTTCCTCGTATCGAGCCGAGGTATAGAAGTTAACCCGGCTAAGATCCGAGCTATCGAAAGAATGAAGTTGCCGAACTGTTTAAAAGATGTGCAGAAGTTCACGGGATGCCTTGCATCTTTAAGTCGGTTTGTAAGTCGGCTAGGAGAAAAAGCCTTACCATTGTATCAACTTATGAAGAAAAGTACCAGTTTCACTTGGACCCCGCAGGCGGACGCGGCGTTCAATGAGCTGAAGAAGATGTTATCCACTGCTCCGGTGTTGGCATCCCCTTTGCAGAATGAACCGATGTTGATATACATTGCGGCTACAAACCGGGTCGTAAGTGTTGCAGTGGTGGTGGAGCGAGACGAAGGAGGCAAATCGGTGCAGAGACCAATCTACTACCTGAGCGAGGTGATATCCACGTCGAAGCAAAACTACCCCCACTACCAGAAGATGACGTACGGAGTATACCTGGCGGTTAAGAAACTGAAGCATTACTTCCAAGAGCATCCCATGACGGTGGTATGTGATGCTCCAATCTCGGAGATCATCGGATGCAAGGACGCAACTGGGCGAGTTGCCAAATGGGCGATCGAGGTATCTCCATACACTCCGCATTATGAAAGGCGAGATGCAATCAAGTCGCAGGCGCTGCCGGACTTTTTATGCGATTGGGCCGAGATGCAATATGAGCCGCCCTTGCCGGACTATAATTATTGGAAGATGCACTTTGATGGGTCCAAGACCAAGGTCGGATTAGGTGCCGGCATAGTCCTAACCTCGCCGAAGCAAGACCAGTTGAAGTATGTGCTGCAAATCCATTTCTCGGCGTCGAACAACGTGGCGGAGTATGAGGCCCTGATCCATGGGCTCAAGGTGGCAAAGGAGATAGGCGTCCGGCGTATAGAATGCTTCGGCGATTCAGCTTTGGTGGTGCATCAATCCACCGGCACTTGGGATGCATTGGATGCGAACATGGAGTTGTATCGGTTTCATGTGCAAAAGGTGTCTGGGTTTTTCGAAGGATGTGAGTACAAGCACATACCTCGGGGGGAGAATGAAGCCGCCGACGTATTGTCCAAGCTCGGTTCATCCAAAGAACCGGTGCCACCGGGGATAGCACTGAATCATTTGAGACTCCTTCAATCAAGCCTTCTCCTGATTCCGAATCAATTTTCTTACCACCAAATCCGGAGCCTGAGCCTATGGAGGTAGACGTCGGATGCGTTTGGCCGAAATCGGGGACTGCTTCGCAGTACCCGGGGACTGATGGAGCTTTTCCCATGGACGTGGATGGTGGGAGCTTCGGATCTGGCCCGGGGACTTCGCACCAACACTCGGGGACTGGCCGAGCAATGGTAAAGGCAATCATGGCGGAGATCATGGCGGCCGAACCAATGGAGATAGATGAGAGCCTTTTTCCTCTACATCCAGTGCCGGAATGGGCGGAGCAGATAATGAACTTCATAACTGACGGAAGTTTGCCAAGTGATACAACCGAGGCAAGGAGAATCCAGAGGAGAGCTAAGGGATACACCATCATCAACAAGGAGCTATACAAGAGAAGTGTGACCGAGGTGTTGCAGAGGTGTGTCGAACCAGCTGAAGGCAAGGAGATGCTTTTAGAAATCCACCAAGGAGAATGTGGACATCATTGCAGCACAAGAGCTCTGGTGGCCAAGGTGTTCCGGCACGGGTTCTATTGGCCCACAGCCAATGCCGATGCAGAAGATATAGTTCGGAAATGTGAAGGGTGCCAAAGGTTCGCCAAGCAGCAGCACATGCCAGCTTCGGCGCTCAAGACCATTCCTATCACGTGGCCCTTTGCAGTTTGGTGTCTGGACATGGTGGGAGAATTCAAGCCAGCCCGAGGCAATATGACTCACATACTGGTGATGGTGGACAAATTCACTAAGTGGATCGAGGTGAAGCCAATCCGAAAAGTGGATGGTCATACGGCAGTGACCTTTTTGAAGGAAATAATCCTGAGATATGGATATCCTCATAGTATCATTACAGACAACGGCACGAACTTTGCTGTCGGAGAGTTTGCTCGGTTCTGCATGAGTAAGGGAATTCGACTTGATGTAGCCTCGGTGGCTCACCCACAGGCTAATGGGCAAGTAGAAAGGTCAAATGCATTGGTATTGGCCGGAATCAAAGCTCGGCTAATAGAACCACTGTTGAAAACACCGGGGTGTTGGATCGATGAGATACCAGCAGTTCTGTGGGGTTTAAGGACCACACCGAACAGATCAACAGGCTATACGCCATTCTTCATGGTCTATGGGGCCGAGGCAATGCTGCCAACCGACATTGAATATGATGCGCCCAGAGTGGCAATGTACACAGAAGCCGAGGCTAAAGAAGCTCGGGAAGATGCTGTAGATCTGCTTGAGGAAGCAAGAGAATTGGCCTTATCTCGGTCAGCAATATATCAGCAGGGTCTCCGACGCTATCAAAGCCGGCATGTAAAACCCCGAAAGTTTAATGAAGGAGACCTAGTGCTGAGGCTTGTTCAGCGCAGCAAAGGTCGGCACAAGTTGTCACCTCCATGGGAGGGACCATACATTGTGAGCCGAGCTTTGCACAATGATTCGTACTATCTTATAGATGCACAGGAGCCAAGGGGAGATGGGCTGGATAGACCCGATGCGGAGCTTCAGCGTCCATGGAATGTAGCTCTACTCCGACCCTTCTACTGTTGAAGGAAGTAATGTATGTACCTCGGCTGATCTTTAATAAAAACCTCGGCACCTTAAAAATGAGCTCGGGGACTGCCTCGCTGTTACGCATGCTTGTTTTATGTTTGTACTTCTTTTTCGTTCGTATGCCGGACTATTTTGAACCTCGTCTCAAACTTCAAGTACTGTATGCTGTGTAACTAATCTTGTGACTCGACTGACGAACGCCAGCATGGCAGTCAAGAGCAAAGACGAAAGAACATGGGAAACATGAAAATGAACTCGGGGACTCGGTCCAAAAAGACAGTCCGGCATATGTCGTTTACTAACCCCTGTTTTTTACTTCTTCTTTATGTCGGATGACTTTGAACTATACCTCGGAATTTACTAAGTACTGTATGCTATGAACAACAATCTTGTGACTCGACTGTCGAACGCCAGAATGGCAGACAAGAGCAGAGACTGCCAACTATAGTAAACACGAAAGTGAACTCGGGCACTTGTTCAAAAGGATTCGATATAAAGCCTAGAAAAGCATGGTTCGGATGAGCATAATAGTAATAGAGGTAGCAAAGGAACTACTTAAGTTTGATTACATCTGCGTCCCGGCATACCGGGGATTTAATGAAGTTTTCTGGCCAAGCATAAGTTCAGGTCGAGGCGTCAGGAATTACGTCGGCAGCAGCCGATGCAGCAGGGATTTCGTCCGGAGCCGAGGTAGCCTGGGAAGTGCTGGCAACGTCGGCAGTAACCTCGGCATCAGGTTGGGGAGGAGCCTCGGTTTCTGCTTCGCGGGTTTCACCGTCGTCACCTTGCTCGGCCTCGACGTCGGATTCTGTTTCGTATTCCTCGTCTTCTGGCGCGTAATCCTCGGCGTCGGAGTAGGTGTCTCCTTCGCTCAAGTTCTTGTGTTGGCATATCCAGCGAAGAAGGCAGCCATCTTTTCGCGGCGCTTGATGAGAATTGGGTCCGAGGACCAGGGCGAGCCTCGGCGAAGAGTGTCCATCTTTTCGAGGTCGATCTTCTCGCACCAAGTCATGATGAATTTGAGAGCGGCATCAGCTCCAGCGCGAGCTGAAGATGAACGCCACTCTCGGAGTCTTTGTTCGGCTTCACGAAGCTTGGAGGCAAGATCCTCGGTAGATTTCGGAGCATCAGCAAGAGGCCATAAGGCTTTGAAAGCACACAGACCTGCGTCGAGGAGTTCTGACCCAATGGTCTTCAAGGGATTGATCCTAGACTTGATGGCCACGATATGGTCCTCAACGGTCCAATCGGGGTTCTGTTCGTTCCGCCTCTCCCTGTGCCGACCAGTGATGCTGCGGGCCGCAACTTGGGTGTAGGTAAAATGCTCTATAGTAGGGTAGCCTGTTATCAGTGTGAGAAATGGTTCGGCAGAAAACCAATGGTGTGGAGGACAAAGAAAAGCTAAGGGAGGCAAGAAACTCACTGTCCATCTCGCGGTTGATAGTTTGCAGCGTCGGGAGAAACTGGTTGACCTGCGCCTGCAGAGCTTCCAAAGCTTCTGTGGCCGAGTTGGCGCGGACCTCGGCTACTTGGAGAGCTTCTTGGTGGTCCTTGGCAGAGTCCTCCCGAAGTTTCTTCTCTGCCTCGACGGCCTTATCCTTCTCATCCTTCAGCTTCTCCGTTTCTGATTTCCGGAGCCCATCAATGCGCTTCAGTTCCTTTACCAGCCGAGATACCTCGGCTTTCTCTTGCGCTAGCTGGTCATCCGACGTTTTCTTCGCTGCAAGTGCGGCCTTGTGCGCATCATGGAGGTTCTTGTGTGCGAACAAGAGAGAGTGGAAGACGTCCGTACGGATGTTCATAGTATTCTGCAAGGAAGAAACATATAGCTCGGTTAGAAAGGTTATACCTCGACAAGAGTCTCGGGGACTCGGAGTCAAATCATTGGGAAAATGTTGTCGGGGTATGCCTCGACATGAGTCTCGGGGACTCGTACCCGAGGTGCATGCTAAAGTGAGATAAAATGGATTGGATACGTCGGATGAAAATGGAAAGTTGAGATTCAAGCCAAACAATTTTAACTCCGACGGAGCGTCAATAGTTTACCTCGAATCTCGGGGACTGGGGATGGTGGATATTAGATGAGATACTGCATGAAAGTAAAGAGAATAGGACTTACGTCGATGGTTTGACCAGCACGAAGGGCAGCAGTGTATAGATCATATACGCTTCGGCCGCAGGCGCTGTTTCCCGCGGGATGCTCAGCCACCGGAGCAGCTAAGGAGGCCGAGGAGACCTCGTCTGCAGAATTCCAGTCTGCATTGTAATGTTCCAAGGAGCCGAGGCTCTGGCCACTATCAGTGCGCAGAGGAGGAAATCCCCACGGTCCGCCCTGCTCGATGCCCCTAATCGAGGCCTCCACGGCCAAAGCAGCCTCGGAACTTGAAGCAGGCCGATTATCCAATATGAGAGATGCCCTCCGAGCATATTCTTCGGCCGGAGGGCAGTCTCATCAATGGGTGCGGCGAATGGAGGAATTCGGCGTGTCACCGGGGGAGGAGACCTCGGTTGGATCCTTGAAGGAGAAGAGATAGTCAGGGTGCCAGACCCAGATGTTGGTTTGGGGGTGACCTTGGACTTCACCGTCTCTTTCTCTTTCTCCTTGCCCTTCTCCAACGGCAAGGTGGTTTGGCGGAGTGGTTTTTGGGGCTGTTGCTTCTGCTGATGCTTCTGCTGTTGCTGCTGTTGGTTGCGGGCAGTCTGGCTTCGGGGGGAGAGTCGAGGCTCCGGCAAGGTGGTAGCCGAAGTCCTGGCGCGATTGGTCTCCGCATCCGTTTGAGGACGCGGAGAAGTCTGACCTCGGGTGGGGGCAGATTTCCCCAAAGCCGGGCCAGACCTCGGTGGAGGAGATCCGGGGCGAGAGTTCGTCGGGGAGGTCGTGGCTTCAGAGGCACCAACGGGTGCAGTCATGGAGGATACCTCCTGATCCACGTCTATGGGGGCACTGCAACGAAAGAAGATGGTCAAGTGTTAATACCGAGATAATATGTTTAAGCAACAAACATTGTTGGCTATAGAAGCAAAGCATTACCCATCCGAGGTAGGAAGCCTCCTGCCCCCCGGGCATGAGGAGGATGTCCGGACTTCTTCAGCCGGCGTCTCTTGACCGGAGCCTCAGTGGGTCCGGAGGCTCCAGTGGCGGATGGTTCGGCGGCCGGAGTTGCGGCACCAGCGCGTTTCCGGCTGGTTGCTGGAGTAAAGTTCGGAAGGTGAGGAAGGCAGGAGAGAGGTACCGCGTTTATTGGTTCCACGACAAGGAACCCCTCCTCGTCATCCGAAATCTCTTGAACTGAAGCTTGTGCTTGAGGCTTACCCGCGGTGGTGATGCGGGCCGAGGCAATGGGCATAAAATCCTCGTCGTCAGGGTCCACGTTGGATGGTGGGTCCTCGACAGGGAGATCCTCGCCGAAGTGGTCCGCAGGATGGACTCCATCCTCGGCGGTCTGGCGGGCGAACAGCTGTATGGCAGATATATGAAAAGGAGTTAGGAAGAAAATTGTCAAGATGAACGTCGGTAGCAAGACCTCGGTGGTAAAGGAGTATCGAAGAAAACGTCGGAATAGCGTACCTGTTTCGCTGGGTTGGTCCTGTAATGGGGCTCCCTTCCCCATGTCCAAGCATCAGAGATCTTGGACTTGGTGATAGCTCGGACTCGCCGAGCTACCGCGGCATTGTCCAGTGCAATGTGCGTATGTCGGGTGGGGTCATAAAGACCGCTCATGTGGCAGATCTTGTGAGACCTCGCCTGGAGAGGGGAGACCCTGCGCTTCACGAATGTGCAGGCCAGGTCGTCAGCCGTCAGGACTTTCCCGTCGTTGTCGGGGTCCTCCGGGTCCTGCCATTTCGCAATATACCCATGGATGGACTTGAGTTCGCCGGTGTGAGGGGGAGCGTAGTCCCAGTTGAGCTGTTCTGTAGGAGGGCTGAGGTTGAACGCCGGCAGGTTGAGGAAGTCCTCTTCGCCGGAGTTCTTCACGTAAAACCACGTCCGGAGCCACTTGCGAACGGTGTCCGGAGTAGTGATACGTGGGAAGATGGAGTTTCGGCGAGGAGCTATGGTGGCAGCTCCGCAGGCGGTTAGAAGCTTGGGCAGATCCTTGTTTTTTGGAGCCGGGATCACTTGCCGCTTAAGTTGGAAGTAGCGAGAAAAGAGGTCTACCGTGGCTTTGAGGCCGAGGTATCCCTCAGAGAAGGAGACGATGCAGGAGAGAGTAGTGATGGCGTTGGCGGGGAGATGATGAACCTGGAGCCCGAACTTGTCGAGGAAGCTCCGGAAGAAATCACTAACGGGCAGTCCGAAGCCGCGCTGGAAGTGCGCGACGAAGACCACCCGTTCCCCTTGCTGACTTGAGGCTCGAGTTCGCCCTCTGGCAGGCGACACTCTACCCCGGTGGGAATCCGCCGAGTCGCCCTGAGCCACTGGATTTCGTCCGGAGTTACATCCGAACCTTCCCAGCCGGCTCGTTCTCCGACCTCCAGTTCGAGGTCTGGAACCTCGGTTTGTTCCGAAGTCTCAGGAGGAGACATCTCGGCAGAATCAATCTGCAGAGAAAGCACAGAAGTTTAGCAAAGGAAAAAGTAAATCTGGAATCTAAGGCTATATCTGGCTAACTCAGGAGGAGTTGGGCGGCTATCTGGTGTACATAGAGGCATATCTATGCTAGGCGAACATCTATCCGAGGCATGAAACCAATTTCTACCCAAAAGAGTATGCGAGTAAGATCTACCGGAGGAGGTAAATAGAGTTTTATTCAAGAACATATGAAGAACCAAAGCGCGAAGAGGAAGAAACCTAGAGCAATGCCTAGGGTATCAAGAAAGGGAGTACATACCGTGAAAATGAGGTGCTGAAGGGCGGCGCCGGTGACGCGGTCGCAGCAGCGACGGAGGAGCTGCTCGTCGGCGGCGGCGGGAACGCGTCTCTTCCCGACTGGAAGCGGCGGCGCTGGTTGCGATGGAGGCGGAACGGCAAGTGGATGAGGAAGAAGAGGGATGCACTGCCCTGGGCCTGTATTTATAACCGCGGGCGGTAACTGCGCACTACCGCGCGGTTATCGGAGCGGCGAGTGGGATCGTTTGTGCACAATGGCACACGTGGCACGAAGATAGCGGTGGGCGAGCAGGCCACAGGATCGGTTGCAGGAGGCAAACCGTCGGGCGGTGCGGTTACTGGAGCACGAAGCGGCGCGAGCGGGGAATCTCCGCTGACGTGGGCCGCGTGGTGGAAAGCACTCGAGTGCTTTGACTGTCGTAGACCAGGAAGTGACGGATGGGACGCGTGAACAGTGTTCTCTGACCGAAGTCAGTAAGGATGCAGGAATCGAGGGGTTGACGTCCGAGATCTCGGCGGATACTTCGGAAAAGTAGTATGGCCCGAGGAACAGACCGATGGATTTCTCGGGGTATTGGTTCGGTAACCTGCAAAACATTGCAGCGCATGTGGTTTCGGGTTGAACCTGATGCGGCCTTTCATCCGAGGCTGCAAGACCACATCAGCTTCGGGGACTACTGTCGGGGGGTTACCCCCGGGTAGGGTAAAGATGAGGTAAAGACATGTAAGGTTAAGGCAGTAAGCTGTCCGAGGTAACGATTGAGCAAGGACGCAGGAGGCGTCATCCGACGTAAGGCGTACGTCTGAGGTATATTCTCCGAGGTATATCCTCCGAGATATCAACCTCGGGGTAGTCAGCTAGCTACCACAGGAATAAGGTATTCTCTACCGAGGTATAGGATCAGGAGTGTTATCCGAGGTTGGCAGCAAGGATCGAGGCATGTCAGAGAGGTCACGGGCCCGCAGAGCTCGTGGCCCGAAGCTTCAGAGGACGGCGAGGTCCGTCCACGGGTTTCCCGGAAGCTCGGGGGCCTAGGAGCTGACTTGGCTATTTCGGGAAAGGTCTACAGGCTAGACCTCGGCAGGCTACTGAAGTATGACCGGAAGAGGAAAGCTAGGCCTGTCTGGCCTGACAGTCCGGCCGTTGAGCTGGCAGGAGGCAGAGGCTTGTCTTCTACCTTTTGGCCATGCCATTGTTAGCTGGAGGCAGGGGTAAAACAGTACTTCGGCCTATGTATATATGCAGCATCTCTACCTCCAGGGAGGAGGACGGCAAAAACCCTAGCTCATTTCCCCCTTCATAGTTTCATCTTCTACCTAGAGCTCTCACTTGAGCAGCATCATACAGCTCGAGGAGCACCTTGTACTGAGAACGACACTGATATATTGAGAGAGGAAAGGCAGGAGTAGGGGTTTTACTTCCTCACGAAGGCCCCGAACCTGGGTACATCGTGGTGTCTTTTGTGTTCTTGGATTTCTTGGTTTCTTGTTCATGTTCTTGTGGTTTCTTGCATGTTCTTGCTTGTGCACATCTTGAGTGCATAAACCCTCCCCGGATTCCCCCAACGACCATTCGGCCCCAACTAAGCCATACCCATGGCATCTGCCGTGATCCCACCACGACAGGAATTACCTTGAAAGTAATTTAGTTATATTACTCTCATATGCATGTGATTTTGAGAGATGGATTCTGTTGATTTCCACATGATAATGACATAGATGAGAGTAAGGTTTGTCAAAAATTTATACGATAAAGATAGATTTTATTAACTCTCTGTTTTCATCAAAGCTATCACGTTATTCTGTTGTCCTCTATTCTCAGCTGTGCCGACGGTCTCGATGCCTAGCAAGTAGAGCACCTACACATAGCTATGCTGTCTATTTTTACCCTGTGTTGGATTGATCGGTAAGCAGGGAGGCCGAGGCTGGTGCAGTTTTAACCACCAAGGATTTACACTAATCTGGATTGATGTTTGTTGGAGTTCAGAAGATCTGTTTGTGCTCTTTTGGCCTGGCTGTTCATGGCTTCAGGCAGTTGAGTGTGTTGCACGAACGGAAGGTAAGTTTTCAGCTGGAGCACTTGCATGCTTTCTAGCGCTTGAAGCACACAGGTTTTTAATTATATAAGCATATACAATTTTTCCCTTTTGTTTCAGGTACGTGATGACTATGATTATTTCATATGCGAGGAAAAAGAGACATTCTTTCCAAAGGAATGAAGCGAGTTCAGATATTTATTATGAATTTATTTTAGCTGGAGAACCTAATTGGGCCATTCGATCTGAGTCCACCAATTATTCTATCTGGAGCAGCGGTGCTTTATCATTCAAGTTCAAACTATCAAGTAGACAAAGACACTTAGGTTTGTACACAGAACAAACTTACATATTGAATGTGAGTGTGTTTTACAGTGTTGTTTATACCTTCTATTGAGGATAATCAATAAATTTATTATCCTTTTCACGATCTTTTTAATTTTACAAATACTTTATACAATAACACTGGCAAGTAATATATTCAGATTTTGTAGATCAATCAATAAATATAGGAACACAATTTTACTTTAGAAGATAAAGACGGGCACATCGAAATATACAAATAGCAGATAATTTCTATCCAAATTGTTAACATCTACCATCCATAGAATGTCCAGCCGCACAAATGAGCGGGCCACCCAGCTAGTTTATATTATGTGACATATTTTGTGCATCCCCAATTTTGCTGCCTTGCACTCTAAGGTGGATGCCTGTTTTTATGAGTATTCGTTATGCTAGTATACGATTGTTATGTTCATATTGATATTTAGGTAGACAATTTTAGTTTTCTATATCAAACGATGAACTAGTTTAGCAAACGTTATGTCTGTCTTTATCCATCCTTACATTGGGAGGACTATTACCGTGGAATCTACTAGTCCTAAACACACCATTATTTTGTAAATATACATTGTTAGTTTATCGGTTAATTCGGGCATTTTTTTGTATATTACTGTTGGCGCGTTTGACGGTTTGAGGCCCGTTTAGCTCTTTTATTCCGTATGTTGCAAAAGGAGATGGAGTGTCATTTCATGCTTTGGAAAAATATAGATGTGGCTAATTTACAACACTAGTAGGAAAAGGCCTACCGCTGGCGGACGGAAATGGCCTACCGCTGCCGGACGGGCGCCCGCCAGCGGTCATTACGCCAGTGGTAACGATTTACCGCTGGCGGGCGGCCGTCCGCCAGCGGTAAGGCTCGTTACCACTGGCGGGCAGAACTTAGGCCCGCCAGCGCGAGGTTTGGCAGCACTGGCGTGCAGCCTCGGCCGCCAGCGGTATAATTTTTTAAATTTATTTTTTTCTGAAAATCGTATTCCAGCCGTATCTACAGTACAGTAAATTCAAATACAGGCGTCAAACAAACAACAGAAATATAGACGACCACATACAAATAATCAAAGTGCTATACATAGATACCTTAATTAGTTCATCACACATATATGCATCACAAATTAACCTAACACGACATAGTACTTAATTAAGTTAAAGTTCGATAAGGTAAACAACATGCATTAGTTCATCCCTTAACCTAACTTGAAATTTAACCTAAAACTACTCATCAAGATGACCCCAGCATGAACTGATGTCGGATGAGTCGTCCGACCCATCGAGATCATCCCAGAAGCTCGAGTCCATGCTCGATGACGAATCGTTGCCGGTCTTCTTGCACGGTGGCGCTGCACTGGAGGGTCCGGCGACGTCGGAGCTCGCCTGCTTCTTCTTGTTCCTCGAGGCGTAGAAGTCCAGCTCCGCCTGCACCAGATCAGGGCGGTTCTGGCGCAGCGTGTCCATCCGCCACTCGTCGATCTCGGCAATGCGGCGAGCTCTCCCCTCACGGCGGTTACGCCTCACCTCATCTACGTCGACGATCTCCATGGGCGGCTTGAAGAACTCAGCCTCCGCCCGGTTCGGAACGTCGGGGAAGTTGAGCTCGGAACGCGGCCGTCCAAACCTCCAGGTTGCCGCGTCGAATTCGCGCGCGGCGAGCTCCGCCGTGTTGAAAGTCCCCATGTACCAACGGTGGCCGTTCATGGTGATCTCCGCGGACCAGCGGCCAGATGGGCAGCCACGGACGCCAATGAACCCGCTCATAGAGCGGCGGCGCGGCGGCATTCTCTGCATACAATGTAAATAAAAAAATGTTAAACAACAAATTACAGTACAAAAATTGTAATGAGATGAAACATAACAACATTTTAATCATCGACAACCTAATAAGAATACAAAACAAAACAACATTTCGGCCAAAGTCATGCCAAAATTCATGAGAAATTTTGGCATGACTTTGGTTAAAAATATGACATATGAGTATCCGAATTTGCCGGAATGGAAGTTAATCAACATTCCGACAATCTCGAGGGTCTCTAAAGGTACCTGCAAACATTTGATTCCACAAAGTTGACTTCGGTGGTTCCACGTCCATCTATAATAGTTCCACTACTGAAAGTCGATCTATAACTAGATATACTGGTACCCAATGGCGACAGCAAGTTGATTATAGTATAACACTCAGAATATGAAAGTTGATTATACAAAGTCTTACGTTGAACCAGCAAGACTCGTTGTACTTCTAGTATTGTACAGCGGTACTTAATCATCTCTAACATATTTTGGATAAACTCATCCCGCAATCTTAATTTCAGGTGACCCCGAAAACTAGTTTGTAGCATGGCGTAGCCTCAGATAGAACAGATGCACGAAATTCATACTCAAAATTTAAATAAACGCTTCAGAAGGGAGAGGAGGGAGACAGGCAGCACCTCGGGACGGCGCGGCTGCGGAGAGGGCGCGGGCGTGGACGGCGCGTGGACGACGTGGGCGTGGACCGCGCGGGCGGAGACGACGCGTGGACGACACGGCGGAGACGGCGCGTGGACGACGCGGGCGCGTGGACGGCGCGACGGCGGCGGTGAGACGTGCAGGGGAGAGGCCGCGCGCGAGGAACGGCGGCGTCGGTGGTCCGGAGGCAGGGAGGGGGCGGCGCGGCTGCGGAGACGGCGCAGGCGTGGACGGCGCGACGGCGGCGGCGAGACGTGCGGGGGAGCGGCCACGCGCGAGAAACGGCGGCGTCGGTGGTCCGGAGCGGTCGGTGGTCCGGAGGCAGGGAGGGGGCAGCGCGGTTGGTGGGGGGCAGGGGGTGGATCGATGGGGATGGGTGGGGGGCGAATGGATAGGGTTAGGTGGGTGATTTGCTATCGGTACCGCGTCACCACCGCGCCGCTGCCGCCCTTGTCCGCTCCTCTCGATGACCTCTCCGCGCCCGTGGCCTCCGCCGGCGCCACTCCACGCCTCCGTGGACCTCCCTAGTCCGTCCCCATTCCAGTGTACGTACCCCTTTCTCCCTGATCCCCTCCTCCCCTCCGTATATAGGTTGCATGTACCTTAGGTGTTTGATCAAATTCCCCACTATTGTTTTTAGATCTCGGGCATATACGTCGGCGATGGCCGCGGCCGGACACCCGTTGGACAATAACGGCTCTGTGCGGGATTGGGCTCCGCCGGGCTGGCACTGGGAGTTATCTTCGGGAACGCGTAGATTGGTGAGAAATCCGGGCGACGTCGCCGACCCGGATCTTGTTTTGTGGAGGTCGCGTGGGCAGGGAGCTTCCAGAGGGAGCCGGCCCCCGAGGAGGTGGTACGTCGCCGTATAAGGGAGGAGGATGCGCACGTCCGTCGCTACATGCATCTCTTAGATACGAGGTATACTAATACATGGCAGGCAATGCAAAGGAATCTTTATCATCGAGTATTGACCCTGTGATGGTTCCTACTCTTTGGGTGATCAGCGCTCCCGTGATGCACCCCGCGGCCTAGTACGAGGCAGAAGTTAGTTAAATAAAAATGGCATGAGGACGATCGATCCAACTGTAACCGGAGATTAAATAAAGATGTAACCGTGATACTTTTTGCATATTAATTTGATCTATGTTGCTTTTTTGCATAGAGTCTTTTTATGTGTACTAGTTGCTATGTGAACTGATAAACTTTATTTTCGACGAAAGTTTCACAAACATTCTTCACAAAAAACACTATCATGTAGAAACATCTACAAGTTTCAGTTCGATCAAAATGACCAAGTTATGTCAATTCTCAACGCATAGTTTGTGATAAAGTGCTCGTATTCGACACATAGATCTGTCTTGATATAGGAAGCAATGGTTCCTAAGAAAATGTATAGATTGTTTTCATAAATATAATTTTCCTACTTATTTGTATTACAAGATAACTTAGCGCTGGCGGACGCTCTAGTGTGCCCGCCAGCGGTACGAAACCGATCGCTGGCCTACGGTGCACTCTGCCCGCCAGCGGTACTGTCTCCATTTTTTCTCCCGGATGAGCTCATCCGCTGCCACTACTGCTGGCGGGCACTGTCTTGCGTCCGCCAGTGGTACGTTAAGTACCGCTGGCGGCATGTGTTGTGCCCGCCAGCGGTAGTTTGTGCCGCCTCCTCCCAGATTTCTACTCCTATCGCTGGCGTTCCTAGTGTCCGCCAGCGATACGTCCAGAACCAGTGGCGGACACGAAAACCCGACCGCCCGCGGTCGTAGCGCTGGCGTACGAAACTGTTGTCCGCCAGCGGTACGCTGGTGGCTATAAGCCTTTTCCTACTAGTGCAAAAAACACGAGATGACAAGAAAATAAATAGTAGATTAATCTGAGATTGATATACTCCTATAGTCAAGAGTAATCTAGGTCACCAATCGAGGTACTAAGTGCCAGAGCTTGTTAAGCCAATAACCACAAAACTGGCTCGAAGATATTCCCTACTTCAACTTCTGGAGTTGTCAAGTAGGTACCTAATTTGCTACCATCGTTTCATGGGCATGGATCGGCTGACTTTGCCTGATTCAAAGTCAGTTGGCTTTGAGTCACTCACACGTCGACGCCACCATACGTAGGGTCAACATAAAAGTGGCTCAAAGTCATCGAAAGTCAACAGCCCCAAGGTTAGCTAATCTCCATCGTTGTTCATCTATGGTGCATTTTTTATCTTACGACATACCTTTTGCATGCAGTATTATTCCAAAAATATTGTCGGGCAACTCAAAGATGTAAATGTGTAGTTGGGTCCGAGAGACTCATGAATGTATAGGTGGGAACGCATAACTTAGAGTGGCGTAGATGCGGTCGCATGACTGAGAGAGGTGTAGGTCAATACGAGAGAGTCATAAATGTATAGTTGGGACTAGACAACTTAATGTGGTGTAGGTAAGTTATTAGGACCGAGAGAGGTGTAACTCGCTTGGAAAGATTCAAAAAATATGTAGGTGGGACCGAACGACTTAAGGTGGCGCAAATGAAACCAGACGACCGAGAGGGGTGTAGGTCAGTTTGAAAGACTTGTAAATGTCTACTGTAAGTGGGATCAGACGACCAAGAGCTGTATAAGTGAGATCAGGTGATTGCGGAGGTGTAGGTCGTTCTGAGATACTCATAAAGTGTAGTTGGTACTCTTCGACTGAGAGATCTGTAAGTGAGACCGGACGACCGTGAAAGCGTAGATGGTTCGGACCGACTCAGAATAGTTGGGTGTAAGAGACCCCCAAAGGTGTAGCCATGTAATCGAAACATTACGGCTGGATGAGTGGCATAGAAGCATAGGTGGGTTTGAACGACTATGAGTACATTGGTCAGCGAGAGCAATTTAAGTGAGACATGATGAATAGAAGATGTGTCGGTGGGCCCACACAATTAGAGAGGTGTAAGGTAATGCATATGTTTCGGACCATACCCCCGAAAGATGTGTAAGGACTGGATAAATCCTAGTCCCTATATGTCCGCGGACACAACCCTTACAACCCCTAAATGTGTAAGTTTCCAGTCGGTACCTTCAAAATTTCGGACCAGAATCATGGAAACACATGCAACATCGATCACAATTCATAAAATTCATACAAACCATATTGAAATTAGTCTTAGTGTTCACAAACCAAATTCATAAAAATTAAATTCAACAATTCATAGAAGAACCGGTACAAGAGTGAATCAAGGCCTGACAAGGTCGCGATCAGCGATCTTATTCTTCATGTGCCTAAGCTATTTGACGCTATCATCATCCAAGAGACTAGCATCTTGGAACATGATTCTTAATTCCTCCGTGAACCTTGCATCATTCAACTTCTTTTTCTCCAACTCCACTTTGATCCAAGCCTCCTCCCTCCTTCTCCAATTCCAACCTTTGCCTCTCCAAATGTATCCTCTCCGAAGCCTCGCACGTTCAAAATCCATCCTCTCCCACTGCAGCATCAAGAATGCTTTGTACCTCTCATCCGTCTTCTCTTCTCTCTTCTCATCCATATACTTCAAGGTTTCACCTTTGTTGGAAAATATGTTTGTCCATGTGGCAGACATTTTTCTTGCGGCGTCGTCATGCGCCACCTTGTACATCTCCCACTTCTTCCATATCCAATGTCTTTTCCTAATTTGAACAGACATTTGTCCGTCCGTCCGCCGCCACATCATCTTCATCAAGTCCGATTTGCAAGGTAGAGCTAAATCCTTCATTGCTCTTCATCTTCTTTCTTGGATTCCTAGATCATCGAATAGGGTGCACCACTTCGGTTTACCATTCAATTCAACCCAACATTGTGACATATGTAGTGAATGGTTTTTTCTCTGAATGGTGGTACAAAGGGGCGGCCAACCCATCTAACAATAAATGCAATCCCATTATATAGATGGAATGCCAAGTAAATGTAAAATGACAAGCAATGAAACATCGACACTTACATGGATATCGATCCTAACACCACTTTGATTCCTATTTTTGCACTTGTACATAAAACCCACAAAACTTATTCACGTATTTTTGAATGGCCACCCATTTATGTTGTGGAAAGCCGGTGTTGCGAATGGTATGGATTGGGTTCGGCTCTACATAGTACTTTTGTTTATGTGCAATGTGTGGAGCTTCTTCCAATACCTCCAGCCCTTTTGCTCGGTTCCACAAATAGGATCCATGCTAGTGGCCAACCAACATTTGCACAACAATACATCCTCAAAGGTTGATTCGGAAGTACCTTGAGTTTTTGACCCCTTATCCTTCTTCCTTTGAATGTTCGATGAATCTCCAACACTGAATATCAGAGTGGCTTCTTCAAATATGGGAGTATCACTACCATCTCAGACTAGATCCATTATAAAGTCGTCCTGCACATTACTCGGAATTAAAACTATGGTCCGACGATGCTCCTACTCTGACCTATGCTCCAGATTATACTTGAGCCGTCTCCGAAGTTCCATTGAACAGTTTGTGGGCGTGACCAGTGCCTGGTGATCCCGACTATGCTCGCGTCCTTTGGAGCGGCGGAGACGCACACCACTTCATCATCTTGCGTGAACCCCTCCGGGATGTGCCACTGTGATGGGTTGTCCTACATGTTCAGGGTCGAGGACGTAGACCATTTTGCAGGGCCACATGCATCGGCGCCAGCACCGACTTGTGTAAGTAATATTAGAAGAGGGGAAGACTTGTATAGGATCTGTCCATTAGGTGAGACCATAGGATCATGTCATAAAATCATATATAAAAATTGTTAAAAATTCTGAAAAAATTACACAACATACTTATAGGTTGTTAGTACAACCCAAAAAAAAATCAGCTTGAAATTTGACCTACAGATAGAGAAACAAAAATACTGAACTACACTCTGAATAGTGTCAGATTTGAGTGAATAGTGTTTCATACTATTCACACTGAAGTTTCTCTGTTTTGCCTCTCTACATAGGTCGAATTTTAACCTGCCAATTTTTGACGTTGCATATATAACATAGATGCGTGTTGTCATTTTTTTTCTAGAATTTTTTAACATGTTTAGTCCATTCAAAAAAAAAATCTCATAGATCCTATCTGATGTGAGATCCTAACCAAATTGCCCCTGAACTATTAGAAGACTTATTAGGAAGGCTAAGATAGGATGTGTTAGCATTTGTCCACATTCACATGTATACAAATATATTTATACATGTTTTAGTGTGTATGGTCACTCATTTTAGTATGCATCAAGACAATATGTGGAACACCTAAAACATCTTATATTTAAAAAAGGAGGGAGTATAAGTTTTCGATATTGGATATGTGTATTTTCTTGCATCTACCTATTTTTCTGTCGGGTGACAAAAAATACTCTACTCATTTGGTTAACTACTGATAGATCTAGGTCATCATACCTGTTGGCTGGATGTTGGCTGGATGGTTGTTATTTTTCCCCTCCCTAACGTAAAATGCCTCTACATTGTATAACACATGAATTCAGTAGAAAAGATCAGGTGCCTTCTATAATTTAAGTCAATTTCTGTTGCAGATTTGTATTGTTGGTTGCGACAGACTGGAAGGAAGCAAAGAAATTTTTCAGTGTCAGAGGTTTTGCCATTGGAGCTATAATGAATTTCATAGTCCTAGTGCACGTCTTATTTGTCCTGGAGGGACAACATCTAGACGTCATATTTGTGTCTACAGTGGGCTTTTGCCTTGGCACAACATACACTTTCTTTTTGCTTGGTCATCGGGTGGTGACAGATGATCGAGCAAACGATGCACGCTCCTGGGTATGATATAGTTAAAAGAACATAAATATCAAATATGGACTATGTCTAAGAGTTTGATTTCTCTGCAGATGTTTGTCGTCCTGCTATGCTTCGTTATAGCTTGCTATGGTGTGTTCAGTGGAATCTATTATATAATTAAAACACAAGACAATTAACGGCTCAGATTAACCAACTAATAGCGAACGGTGTAGATTGAAAAGTTAGATTAAAATCCCGTGCGCAAGGAAGATCGATTACGAGTAGAGATTTCCATGCACACGTCACGTATAATACCTTTCTGGCACAAAGTCGATTAAGAAAAGGACTGTTTGAAATCGTACAGTACTCAAAACTGATATCAAGAGAAGCGCACACGAGACAAACATTGTGGAAGTCGATTGGAAGGAGACGGAAACGTGCGGGGCGAATTTCTCCGGCCGGCCGGGCCGGCCTTGGCTTCCAAGTTCGCTGGCTGGCAAAAGGACGAGTAGATCGACGACGCCATCAGATTTTCTCAGGCCGGCCGGCGTTGGCTTCCAGGTTCGCTGGCTGGCCAAAGTACGAGTAGATCGATGCCAAACGACGAGTAGATCGACGACACCGTACCTGATCGTACTGACAGGAGTGTCGTTCATGGGTCTAACCAGGTATGTTTCGATTCCTATAGGACACTACAGCCTATTTACGCCGCTGACGAATCGCGAGCAGGCGCCCGATTTCTTCGAATACAGAGCAGAATCGTTTTGGACGTCGGGGCATCTCTCGGCGGCGGAGCGGCGCATGCCCGGAGGCCGTACCTGGCTCTCGGGGGCAGCCTTGGTAGCCCCTAGAAAGATAAGGCCGGCGGCCTCGCATCCGGCACATCCGGCGCTAGCCATGTTGCCGGCCAATAATCATGCTTGATCAGACCATGCCTCTGGTCAAGACCTGCTTGGCTGCATGGCCGCATCACATGCACATATCCATCTGAATCGATGATGTTTTACCGTGGGTTTTGCTGCAACAAGATATACTGTATTAGCTACAGCCACCGCCTTCCATGTTACCCTGTAGAGCCACTAGATTGTACTTCATGGAGCTCAGAAATTGGTAGGGCGACCTTTTGCATGCATTTATGCACGGATGGATTCAAGGTATGCTGCGGTAATACGGATGCAAAGAGAATTTATTTACTCAAAGGTATCATGTTGAGCCGGCAACAAGCACTGTGTTGGTGAAATAATCTTGTAGCTCAAGGCTTGAAGATGAAGTCTTGGATAAGACCGGGAGTACGTGAAGCCAAAGTGATCGATTAATTGGTCTCTAAAACACGGATGTTTATGCAGATTTTGATCTTTGATGTAAGTCACAAATCTGCCAGTTTCAATAGACTGTCTTACTACATCCTGTTTGTCGAAATAATTGGAATAATGTGTATTATTTTTTCTTTAGATTTCTTTGCAGGGATGAATATTTATCTCCTTATCATCTGTATTTATAAATAGAGAAATATATTATCTATTCGTATTGGTTTTCCACACTGTTGTTTTTCTGAGTCGTAAAATTTATGTGATTTTTGTACATATTACCTGTTTAGTTACTTTGTAGTCACCCCACTAATGGCACCAATAATTTTCCTAACAATTATGTTTACTTCATATGCTTCACAGAATTCCTTGCTGATGGTGGCCAAATGACGACTGCTACCAATTATTCTGTTGGTGAGAGAACATAAAATATTTGCTATTCCCTCCGTACATAAAAGGATGTCTCAACTTTGTATAAATGTGCATGTCTATACACACCAAAGCATGTCTACATACATACAAATTTCGACACAATTCAGACATCATTTCATGTATGGAGGGAGTATTTGCTATCTATGCTCGAAACAACAACTAAGCGTTGAACATTGATCATGTAAACAATGGAATTTTTCGTTATATATTTAAGTTGTTCATCATTTTGCAGGTGATGGATAATTTTGAAATGGATGCGGAATACTCCCTCCGTTCCATATTACTTGACTCATATTTGGCAAAACATGAATGTATTTAGAGACTAAACAAGTACGGATACATCCGTATTTAGACAAAGCAGCTCGCTCCCATCATCGTTCTCGATACTCTCTGATATAAGCACGCTGACATGGAGTTGCAGGCATGGACTCTAAGGCTCCCAGCAACAAACCTGCAGTTGCGGCTGAACATCAAAACAGTAAGTGTTTGTTGGCAATTGCTATGCGAGGCAAGCGGGCGAACGGCGCATTGCGTCACAGCGTGAACCCTGTACACGGCAGCTGCAGAGTCTCCGTTGTTTCTCGAGAACAACACGTGCAAGAACAACAGCGTAATGTTTTTTCTTCTTCCTGGACAAAATTGTAAGACAATCATGAATTTGGTTTCTAAGTATTGATTGATCTTTTTGTGCATCTGAGCATGGTACCTTGAGAAACATTGCCGATCAATTCACGTCAAGAAGTTAGCAAGAAGTGGATGCTGGCATTGAGGATACCACTTATGCATAAGTCAAAATATCTTTGTTTCTAAAATGGCCGATTCTTAAGTTATATTTTCAGTACTGAACAGTTCCAGCGTCTTATAGTCATGTTTTCCTGGATGGTTCTGCCTGGAAACAAGGGAGCTCTTAATACAGGGTTTGCCTCCTTAGCCTTTGTCGTTGAATAAATTCAGCTTCGAAAGGTTAGAATTTTCCAACTGATGTATTTAGCTTAACTGCCATATATACTTGGTGGAATTGATCAAAGATGTGTGTGCAGTTCGATGGAGAAAGGATATGGTAGATCCAACGTGCGCAAGAATAATGAGAATTGTTGCTGAACTTATTTTTGATGATTTAAATTATTTTTGGTGATGTGCTAACGCTCAAATTTGTTATTGGCAGCAGATTCTCTGTGATGATATCTTTCTATTCATGGAAATATAAAATTGAGTCATGTAACTTGAATATTCTCCAGGATTTTTCTTTTTCCGATCGGGCGGGGATTCCAGTTCAGGTATGCTGCACTAATTACTTCATTCTCATCTTATGCACGATAGTTGATATTACGATAGATGATATTTTGAGTTGTATACTTACAAACTTATGATTTCAGATTTTTCCCCCCACAAAATGTTGTAAGTAAATTTGACCTAATTTATACTCCATTTGATCTCAATTATACTCCGTACAAAATAAATTGTACACTGAAATTTTAATATTAGTATCGGCGCCAATTTGTAATGATGTGAAACATCAATGTTCCTTCTACTCCACACTGTGCATTCAGTTTAACGTAAATAAGTCCATACGTACTATATTTTCCATAAATAATATGAGCATGCACAGATGCATATGTATATTTAGGCTGGATATACTGAAATAAGTTACAAGGGAAATATAGAATCGACATTCATTGAGGAATAAAGAAAATGATTCACATATCGGGTTTAGATCTAATTTTTCGCCGGTAATTGACTCAAATAAATATTGCTTCTAGGATACACAGCAAGAGATTAGAAGGATGAGACAGAAGATGGAAAATATGAAGATGTCCATAAAAGACTTATTTGAGTCCCGCAAAAAATTATATGGATCCCTGGGTTACACTCTATTTATATGACATAATTAGTGTTGAATTAAAATAGAACAATTTGTGAGCTGCAATTATATAGCCGGTAGAAAAATTACTTCGAAGATAAAGTTGATAAAAAAGTCTAGCCGCGCATTTGCGCGGGCCACCCAGCTTGTTTTTCTGAACTACAAGACAAAGGGTTATCTTATCAATATCATCTTGTTTGGTGCTGTTGGTATACTCAACTTAGTGACCCTATACCCGACTGTAAGTTCTGTTGAAAGCAACTATGGGAAACTTGTACTGACCTGCTATTTCTTTTTTCAATTATCATTAGCTGTGCTTATGCTCCTGACTCTTTTTATCCACAAACGACATTTGCCAAGTCTTACACGAAGTCAATGATCTTTTGCAGCTAATCTGCAAGCCGTTTCCAGACCAGGACACAAAGAATCACACATTTGCCATGTGCATCTTTAACACCATCGATGCCGTATTTTTTGTGTATTACGCCGCTATTCTTGGATCGATGAGAGCACCTCTATCGGTAAGTTTAACTTACCCCTATACAAGCACGTACACCCGTGACCGGCTACTACAAATTTCCCCTAAAGCTTCTACGAATTTGGATACATTTAAATTTAATCTTTTATGTTGATAAAATTTCGTATCAGCTAGCTGTAGTTCGAATTAACCTTATTTCCTGGCAGGTTGTCAGCCTGGTCAATGCTGCTTGCGGCGTGATTCAATTCATTTCACTGGTGGCGGTAGTAGTTCTGAATGGGCTCCGTAAGATTGGTGATTACTGTCGTAGCTGGGGCGACAGTTGCTGTGGATTGTTTCGGCTTATCGCCATTCTGTTTCATGTCTTCGGCCGCCATGGGAGGAACGATTGATGAGGGAGGGCAGGAGGTGATTTTCCATGGATTTCGCGTTTCAAAGCTGGTTGGTTCGAATCTTTGGTACGGTGCTCATCTGAAAAGTGATGATACGATCTGTTTGTACACACAATTCATCACGGTATCTGCTCGACATTGGCGAATGATTTGCTGTGTTGTTTTTATCCATTTCGTTCATGTTGTCATTTCTCACTCTGATACAAGCTGACAACAATGCGACAAAATGATAGGGTGTTCTGTTAATTATATATGCTAAATTTGGACACATCGCTGCACAGAAATCATGTTTTTGGGTGCAACCTTCTCTAATTGCTTGCAATTTGTCTTATTTTGTTGAAAGGCCAAGGGGCGATTAGATTTTTGTGTGCTTATTAGGCTAAGTTGAATTCAAAAACTACTCATAGATATGCCAATAACAAAAGGTATGGTGAGAAGAATTCTCATTCAAGCTGAGAATTAAGTTTATTCTCAGTTTGGCAATGTTATTGAATCTCAGTTACAACCCATGTTATAACTCATGACTAGCATGAATCACTAAGCAGTCCAACGATTTAATATATTTTCTCGTTGGCACTAATTACTAACATGAATCACTAAGAAATCCAATGGCGTCGGAACATTCGATTGCAACTCTATGTCCAACTAGAAAAATCTCAGTTGCAACCCATTACAACTCATGACTAGCATGAATCACGACACAATTCAAGAGTTTAGGAGTCGAACGAGAATCGACTAGAGTTAGAAAAACAGTAAAACTATTATTGAGTACCGAACGAAATTGAGAGTTGAGCTCGCGGCCAGGCTGCTCGTCCTCCACACCCCCCCCCCCCCCCCCCCTACACATACAACCACTACGACTCTGGCAGCCACAAGCATCTCGTGGCCTTTACCAGTGCCAGGGGCGACCCCCTTCCGTCACCCAGCCTCCTCTCTCGCGCACCATGACCTTTCAACCATGTCCTCCTTTCCATGTCCAGCCGATCATAGCCACAAAGTCAGGAAGATCATTGGTGTGCTAGGTTAGGGTCCTTCAACGTGGAATCACCATGCTACTTCAGCATGGTGGTATGTGGCAACCAAGTATCAATACACTGTAGTCGTCTCGCATCCGTCGTGTTTCACTATCGGAAGTGCACCGAGAGGACATGGAGTCGTTCGACGCACTCGACGATCCCAAAGAAGAGTTGGGGAGCAAATGGATGAGCCAAGGCGGAATCTCCATATGGACTAACTTGTACCTCTACACGTTTTACATCCTTTAGCTGCTTTGTCTCGACCCAACCATGACGCCAATCATTTTGGCCACTTTGCATCCTTGTCCCGGCAGGGTCTGACCCTGGAAAAACGTTGCTAACACACCTTGTGCATCCCATTTGGTTACCCACAAAGTGGCATCCAGTCTCGTTTGGCTCGGACCAAGTAAAGGGTGCCTTGATGTTGGTCGCATGTATGTACACACATGCAAACACTATTTGTGTGGTTATGCGTGCACACACATACTCTCAACACTTTTTCGAGTGGTGCGATTACCATAGTTGCCACATAGAATTTGGAAATAAAACTAACACAACAATTAGAGGGTTTAGTATCATGCTTACACAGTTCACATGATACTGGTGCACCACAAGTTCAGCACAACAATTTTTGTTGATGCACCACAAGTTCATTATCTGAGGGGTTTAATATATACCAACTCTCAAAGTATATCTCTAATACCTTCGATCCAGATTATCGGATTGTAGTACGTCTTTTCCCCTATGAGACCTAGGATTTATCGAACCGAGAAGTATGAGCTTGATAAGATTAGTCAACAAGTCTAAATTAATTCTCGTTTTATCGAACCAACTTGTTCTACTAACATGGGTTGTATTCAATGGATTAAAATAGGTGGATCTCGAGTCTATAATGAATATCCTGGAGGAAAACACTAGGTAAACTACTGAATATTCAGAAGTTTGTCGCTATCTTTACCGCTATCTTTTCTCGTGTGAATATTCAGAAGTTTGCCGAGCTTTGTTGAGGAAAACACTAGGTAAACTTTGAGCTGGAAATTCTTTCCTGCCTAGTCAAAATCATTGCCGAGTTTTTTTTTTGAAGGAAAACAATCGGCAAACAAGGCGGGAAACTTATCCTCCCCTATCACCCCAACTTTTTCTGGCTTGTGCAAAAATATTCCTTCCACTCATTTCTCGCCATTTTTCAGACTCAGTGACCCTTTATATTATAACCCATCTCTCAGTCACAGTTTCTCCTCACTCGATGTAGGCGATGTTTCTCAAATGCATAGGTAGGTGAGAACTCGAGGGTGCCATTCAGTTGTTTCTTAGAAAACTGAATGGCATCCCCAAGTGAATTTCTCACGACACCATCATATTTAACCATTGATGTAGGTGATGTTTCTTAGATCATCTCCACCAGCCGCATCCTCCAAAGAGTTGGACCGAGTGGAATCGTGTCCGGCATCCCGAAAGGGCCCCCAAATTCGGAGGCCCTCTCGGGGGTGCCGGACATGGGGCGGACATGCCCTCGGACAGGGATGGCCCGCCCGTCATACACACAGCACGCCGCGCCCTTGTTAATTAGGGTTGTGTCGAGGCGATGAGATGGTGGCACGCCTGTCAGCACACGTCACAATAACGCCACGCCCGTTCCCCTGGTGGGCGCAGAGCGAAGCGACGCGTCCCAATAACGTCGCACCCGTTCCCATGGCACAGACGAAAGCGATGCGTGCTGAAGTTGCAGCGGCTTCACGCGGCGGCGCCCTGCACACGCGTCGTCATCGTCAATGCATGGCCAGGCGAACCAGTGGCTAGGCGTTAATGCAGGCCATCCAACCCCGCTACTCCGGCCACCTTTAAAATGCGGCGCGTCTTGGGCCTTCTCTTCCCACACCACTTCTTCTCCCTCACCTCGCCACCAGCAAATCACTTACAAACAATAGCAACTGACGAGGGCTCTGTCGAGGGCGTCTTGATTGAATAGCTGAAAAATGTCAGAAAACGGAATGAACATCGCGTCATCCGTAAAGTAATGCTCTTTCCTAACTTTCACCAAGAAGACATCATGCCCGGCCTTTGCGGCTTTCTCGTACCACTGATGCAATCGGCGCAATTTTGTTGTTAGAGACTCGATCTGCTCAGGTCTGACCAGGGACCTCCCGTAGACATATGTCCATGCATACTGATACTCTGTGGGGTCGTCTATGCAAAAAGTGTCGTGGTGTACTTCCTTATCGGATATCACCTTGAGCGGGGGGATCGACTGATTTGCATGTTCTCCAAGAGGGCCACTTGTTTCCCGGATTTTCCCGTATGCATCTGCTCCCTCTTTAGGCGATATGCCGCCTCCTTCTCCTGCTTCCCTTCACTAATTGTCTTCTGAATACAACGATCATAGTCATCTGCCAAATCAGGCAGCTGTGGTGGTTCCCTCCTTAGATTTTTTAAACATCTCTTCAACTTTTTCCGCTGGTATTATCTCCTTTGGTGGGGTCCTTTTCGGTCCTAATTGTCTTTTCACATCTGCTTGCACCTCCGCTTCGAGTTCATCTTGAGTCAAGTCGTAACTTCTCTTTGGAAGAGGCTTTAGCAACTCGCGTTCCTCTCGAGTTTCCTTATTTTCACGTCTCCTCTGTGTATATGTCGACGGGTAGTTTAGTTTCCACTTGCAGTGCGCACAATCGACGGACGGGACATCGCGGGCGATGGACTCACGCTGGGCTTCCAACCGGCATCGGGGGATGGATCTTGAGGTGGGGGGTGATACGTTTCAAACGTATCTATAATTTTTGATGTTCCATGCTTGTTTTATAACAATACCACATGTGTTTATTATAGTTTTATATCATTTTTATACATTTTTTGGGACTAACCTATTAACAAGATGCCACAGTGCCAGTTCCTATTTTCTGCTGTTTTTGTATTCCAGAAAATCTATTCTAGAAATATTCTCGGAATTGGATAAAAATTTACGGAGGTCCCTATTTCACCGAGACACACATGGAGACCAAAGGGGAGACGGAGCTGAGCCACGAGGAGGCCACACAAGGGCTCGGAGCGGAAAAAGGTGGGGCCACACCGAGGGTGCATGTGGGCCCCTCGGGGGTCCTCAGCCGCCGCACTTTCGCCTACTTATTCCCCCCGATGCAAAAACCCTAGATTCCCGAGTCATATTCCACGAAAAGTTCAAGAGGCGTCGCCGTCGTCAACCCTAGCTCGGGAGGGTCTAGAACCTCTTCCCGGCACCCTGCCGGAGAGGGGAATCATCACCAGAGGCTCTACATCACCATGCCTACCTCCGGAGTGATGCGTGAGTAGTTCATCCTCGGACTACGGGTCTATAGCAGTAGCTAGATGGTTGTCTCTCCACTTTATGCCATCATGTTTTGATCTTGTGAGCTGCCTAACATGATCAAGATCATCTTATTGTAATGCTACATGTTGTGTTTGCAGGGATCCGATGAATATTGAACACTATGATCAAGTTGATTATTAATCTATGATACATGTTATTTATGATCTTGCATGATTTCCGTTACTAGTAGATACTTTGGCCGAGTAGATGATTGTAACTCCAAGAGAGAGTATTTATGCTAGATAGTGGGTTTAGTCTCCAGTAATCTGGGCGAGTGACAGCAACGCCTAAGGTTGTGGATGTGCTGTTGCTACTAGGGGTAAAATAACAATGCTATGTCCACGGTCATATGTACTTGTTTACTTTACGCACATTGCTTAATGCAATTATCCGTTGCTTGCAACTTAATACCAACGGAGAACACGGATGTCAACCTGAAGGTGGATTATTTGTCATAGATGCGGTTGGATAAACGGTCTATGTATTTTGTCGTAATGCCCAATTAAATATCATGGTAGCCATCTTATCATATATGTATGCATTGTCATGCGCTCAATATTTTATCAATTGCCCAGCTGTAATTTTTTTACCCAACATGTTGTTTATCTTTATGGAGAGACACCACTAGTGAACTGTGGACCCCGGTCCAATCTTTTATACTGATTAAACCACCAACTGCAATCATTGTTCTCTTTTACTTTCTGTAATTAAATATTGTTTTCCACACCATACGTTTAATCCTTTGTTTTTAGCAAGCCAAGGAGATTGACAACCTTCATGTTTCGTTGGGGCAAAGTAGTTTGATTGTGTTGTGTGCAGGTTCCACGTCAGTGCCTGATTCCCTGGTGTTGCGCCGCATCATATTTCGCCGTTGACAACCTTCTGAAGTGCTACTGCTCCTACTAGTTTGATAAACCTTGGTTTCATACTGAGGGAAAACTTGCTGCTGCACTGCTTCATACCTTCCTCTTGGGGTCTCCCAACGAGTGTGTTTCACGTCATCAAGCTTTTTTTCTGGCGCCGTTGCCGGGGAGTCAGCAGACTTCTGCAAGGGGAGTCTCACGCTTCCAATCTCGTTACTTTGTTTTTGTCTTGCTTAGTTTACTTTTATCCAGTTATGTTTTGCTTGTTTACTTGAAAACCCATAAAAATTATAAAACTGAAAATCCTATAAAAACTTTTGCTATGGAAGAATTTTCTAGAACCTCTATATTGATGGAAGCTAGAGAATTATATATAAAGTATAGAGAATCAAGAGAGGGTAAAATCTTGAGAGGCATGTTGAAGAAGGTGAATCAAATTGCTGAAGCTTTGCTTTCTTATCATGATATAAATTGTTGCTCTGAACAACATAATAAACATTTTAAATTCCAATGTCGGTTTAGTAAAGAACCTTTAATTACAAACTATCATTGTTATAACTATCCTTATCTGGAAGCTGAACAAGTAGAACAATTTGTTACATTTGTGGCAGCTTCTGAGATAAATTCCTTCATGGCTAAAAACTATGAAACCTGTATTGCTTCTAAAATTCTTAAAGAAACAAGTTCTTTTATCCTTAATCACTGCCTAGAAAATTTCAGTGATAATATTTATATCATTGATTATAAAGAGAGACTCCTTGATGCATAAGAGGGTACCCACATTTTGCAGGAAGAAGGGTACGGAAATATAACCCAAGATAAGGAAATAGATGAGGAAGAGAATGAAGTATCTATGGAAGAAGAAATTGCTGAAACTGTGATCTCATTGGATGAAAAAGAGGTGGAGAGTGAAGAACAAAAGGAGGATCTACCTTCTAATGATAGTAACTCTTTAACTCTTACATTATGTGATTTCCCTCCATGCTTACCAAAGGAGGATGAATGTTATGTTCCTGTGAATTCTCTTGAAATATTCCCTATGAGTAAAACTTGTGAGAATAATTATGCTACTGTTATTTATGATAATCCATGCTATTTTGATAAATCTTATGATAATCCTTTATTTTTGCCTAATATCGAAATGCATGGTACTAAGGAGTTTTGCTTGGAAGATTTTTATGATAAAGCTCTAGATGATGGTCCTATATTGCTTGATAATATTATGTATTCTACTACTGAAAATGGGATTGGAGAGGCCTTGACTTTATCTAGATGGAGCCCCATACCTTTAGAGAATGATCAATCATCTTGTTATAAAATAGTTAAAAGTGGGTTTGAAATTTTTAATCCCAGTATTTTTGAGCTTGATAAAAATTATGTGTTTGTAGATCATGAAAATCATGCTTTATGTGATAGTTATATTGTTGAGTTTGTTTATGATGCTACTGAAAATTATTATGAGAGAGGAAAATATGTTTGTAGAAATTTTCATGGTACGAAAACACCTCTCTATTTGTTGAAAGTTTTGAAGTTACTCTTGTTTTACCTTCCAATGCTTGTCACTTTGTTCCTTATGAATTTATTTGTGTACAAGATTCCTATGCATAGGAAGTGGGTTAGACTTAAATGTGTTTCAAATTTGCTTCTTGATGCTCCTTTTGCTTCATTTTCTATTTTTATATGAGCATCATTAAAACTGTCAAGCCTAGCTAAAAGACGTTAAAAAAGCGCTTATGGGAGGCAACCCATTATTTTTATTTCTGCAATTTTTCTTTTATTGAGTCAAGGAGGTTGTTTACTTCTGTAGCAACTCCTTTGTATCTTTACTTTTTCGCATTGTTGTGCCAAGAGTAGTCTCTAATAATAAGATGATGCTAAATTTTGATTGCTGCGCAGAAACAGATTTTTGCTGTTCACCGTATTAATTCTCTAAAATCACCAGAATGTGATTTAAATCTAAAAATATTTTTGCATAATCTTTACATACGTCTGCATCTTTTGTTAGTCCAAAGTTTTTCAATCTGAGCGTCGTACGTGCCTCGAAAAAATTCGTCTTTCCGGACTGTTCTATTTTAGACAGATTATGTCTTTTATTTTGCATTCTCTCTTTTACTAGTGTTGAGTGAAATTCTTTTTTGGGTGGAAGAGTTTCACATAACATCAGTGGCAGTAGCTAATGTTTAAAGTAACAAGTCATATTGCGTCTTTACAGAACACGTGAGTTTTTGATTGTGCACTAACCCTCTAATGAGATTTACTTTGAGTTTGGTGTGAAGGAAGTTTTCAAGGGTCAAGAGAGAAGAGTGATATAATAGGATCAAGAAGGGTGAAGAGCTTAAACTTGGGGAGGCTCCCATGGATCTCTCCAGCATATTTCAAGAAGACTCAAGCGTCTAAGCTTGGGGATGCCCAAGGCATCCACTTCTTCATCGTCAAAATTATCAGGTCATCTCTAGTGAAACTATATTTTTATTCTTTCACATCATATGTGTTGTTCTTGGAGCGTCTGTGTGCTTTTATTTTCAGTACTTTATTTCTATTTTGTGACCAACTTGATTGGATCCTAGCATTCTTGATTGGGAGAGAGACACGCTCCGCTTTTTCATGAGAATACTCCTATTCATCACTTATATTTGTTGAGTATTTATATCTAGCGCTATTCAGCTTTTAGCTCTTATTTTCATATATCTCTTGTCAGAGCTATTAGTTCTTTTAAAGAAAGTACTCTCTTGCTTCACTTATATTTCTTTGGAGAGTTAGTGAAATAAATTGATTGGTTTTTGGTTGGAACAGAAAATGTTGCATGTGGTAAATGGTATAATGGAAAAGACTTGCATATTCTTGTAGATCACTAATTTGGATAATTTGATACTTGTCAATTGTTTTGAGTTAACAAGTAGATCATGATTAAACTTTTGCATCATGTAAGTTAAGCCCATTAGTGAAGAACTACAGTAAAGCTTGTCAAAATTCGGCTTGCATGAGTGGTATCTCTAAGGTCTAGATATTTTCTAATAAAAGGGTTTGGTTAACAAGGAAGACAGTGTGAAGTCTTATAATGTTTGCAATATGTTGGTCATGTAAAACTTGGTGTACTGATTGATATTCTTGTTTGCTTACATCACCTTGCTAGCCTAAACTCTGTACTGAGAGGGAATGTTTCTCGTGCATCCAAATCCTTGAGCCAAAATCCGCAGCCATTCGTTGACAATTAACAAACACCTCTCAAAACTTAATTTTTACTCGCTATATGATTTCAAAAATTAAAAAGCTATAACACATGATTTAATCCCTGCTTCCCTCTGCGAAGGACCTTTCTTTTACTTTTATGTTGAGTCAGTTTTCCTACTTCTTTCTATCTTCCACGAGCAAACACTAGTGTCAACTTTGTTACAACATTTGTTATATGCTACATATTGGACTTATTATATTGCTTGTGTTGACAATATCCATGAGATAAATATGTTGAAAGTTGAAGCAAATGCTGAAACTTAAATCTTCCTTTGTGTTGATTAAATACCTTTTGTTAGAATCTATTGCTTTACGAGTTAACTCTTATGTGAACCTGTGGATGCATTGTCTCCAAAGAACTATTCATGAAAAGTTTAGCTTGTGTGATTCATTGTTTACTCATTATTTATTTGGTAGCAAACTATAGATCATTGACTTGGATCACTTCATTCATTTACATGTGCCTTACAATACTATATGATCAAGATTATGATGGTAGCATGTCACCTTAAAAATTATATTGTTTTATCATTTACCTACTCGAGAACGAGCAGGAAATAAGCTTGGGGATGCTGATACGTCTCAAACGTATATATAATTTTTTATGTTCCATGCTTGTTTTATAACAATACCATATGTGTTTATTATAGTTTTATATCATTTTCATACATTTTTTGGGACTAACCAATTAACAAGATGTCACAGTGCCAGTTCTTGTTTTCTGCTGTTTTTGTATTCCAGAAAAGCTAGTCTGGAAATATTCTCGGAATTGGACAAAAATTTACGGAGGTCCCTATTTCACCGAGACACACATGGAGACCAAAGGGGAGACGGAGCTAAGCCACGGGGAGGCCACACAAGGGCTTGGCGCGGCCAAAGGTGGGGCCATGCGAGGGTGCGTGTGGGCCCCTCGAGGGTCCTTTGCCGCCGCCCTTTCGCCTACTTATTCCCCCCGATGCAAAAATCCTAGATACCCGAGTCATATTCCACGAAAAGTTCCAAAGGTGCCACCGTCGTCAACCCTAGTTCAGGAGGGTCCAGAACCTCTTCCTGACACCCTGCCGGAGAGGGGAATCATCACCGGAGGGCTCTACATCACCATGCCTGCCTCCGGAGTGATGCGTGAGTAGTTCATCCTTGGACTACGGGTCCATAGCAATAGCTAGATGGTTGTCTCTCCACTTTATGCCATCATGTTTAGATTTTGTCAGCTGCCTAACATGATCAAGATCATCTTATTGTAATGCTACATGTTGTGTTTGCTGGGATCCAATGAATATTGAATACTATGATCAAGTTGATTATTAATCTATGATACATGTTATTTATGATCTTGCATGCTTTCCGTTACTAGTAGATAATTTGGCCGAGTAGATGCTTGTAACTCCAAGAGAGAATATTTATGCTAGATAGTGGGTTCAGTCTCCTGTAATCTGGGCGAGTGACAGCAACGCCTAAGGTTGTGGATGTGTTGTTGCTACTAGGGGTAACATAATAATGCTATGTCCACGGTCATATGTACTTGTTTACTTTACGCACATTGCTTAATGCAATTATCCGTTGCTTGCAACTTAATACCAACGGGGAACACGGATGTCAACCTGAAGGTGGATTATTAGTCATAGATGCGGTTGGATAAACGGTCTATGTATTTTGTCGCAATGCCCGATTAAATATCATGCTAGCCATATTGTCATATATGTATGCATTGTCATGCGCTCAATATTTTATCAATTGCCCAGCTTTAATTTGTTTACCAAACATGTTGTTTATCTTTATGGAGAGACACCACGAGTGAACTGTGGACCCCGGTCCATTCTTTTACACTGATTAAACCACCAACTGCAATCATTGTTCTCTTTTACTTTCTGCAATTAAATACTGTTTTCCACACCATACGTTTAATCCTTTGTTTTCAGCAAGCCGGGGAGATTGACAACCTTCCTGTTTCGTTGGGGCAAAGTAGTTTGATTGTGTTGTGTGCAGGTTCCACATCAGCGCCGGATTCCCTGGTGTTGCGCCGCATCATATTTCGCTGTTGACAACATTCTAAAGTGCTACTGCTCCCACTGGTTCGATAAACCTTGATTTCATACTGAGGGAAAACTTGCTGCTGCACTGCTTCATACCTTGCTCTTGAGGTCTCCCAACGAACGTGTGTTTCACGTCATCAGGGGGATGGCTCTTGAGGTGGGGGACTGCTACTCAGAGGAGTCAGTGCCCTTGGTGCCAAGTTTGGAAACACGATGTGTTTCTTCTTCCAGAGAACGATGGCCTTCTTGGCTTCTCCCATTGTTGTCGGAGAATGACTCCCACGAAACAGGGGCAGTCACACTCGCGAAGAGAGTTCGTGTAAGGGGCTGAACACGACGTCAATCAACCCTCATCCGGCGCGGCGACGCTGCTCGTCGTTCCAGAGGAGGGACATCACGGCAGAGAGAGACACGGCGTGTACCCAGGTTCACGGCCCTCTTGTGGAGGTAATACCGCTACGTCCTGCCTGTCTGTATTGCTGCTTGTAGAGGTTACAGTACAGCGTGCTTGCCGAGGGCACAGTTGTGGCAATGGCGCGTACAAGGGGAGGGAAACTACTGTCTTCTTCTCCCTTGCGCGCAAGTAGCTAGACTAGGAGTAAAATGTGTTCCCCCCTGTTAGGGTGGTGCACCAGCTCCTTTTATAGGCGCCCCGGGCCTCCTCCCTGTCCTTGTGCAGCAGAGGGGCTACCACATGGCGACAACGGTCGGGAGCTCGGTGTACCGCTGCTTGGGCGTCCATGAGCGCGGTCCATGGGAACAAAAGCTGAGGCCACAGCAGAGAGGCCGCCGTCCATCCACGGTGACGTCGCGTTCGGCGCGTAGCGCCGGCCTGCTCCCTTATCACCAAAGAGGAAAGCTTGGTGGTCTGCGCCGTTGCCCCTGCTTTGTTGACTCCTTTATCACCAAAGTGGGACTGTAGCTCCGTCGTCACTCTGCGCAGAGGCGCGGTCACTCTGCGGCCACTGCGGAAGCCATGTGCGCTCCGCAGAGCTTGCTTTACAGTGAAGGAACCCTCGCGTGGGCGGGAACGCCCTGTGGAGGATTCTGCGTTGACTTCCCTTCAGGGAAAACTTCCTTGGAGAGGAGGCAGCGGAGTAGAGGCTCCACAGGCCTTAGCTGCCTCCTCAGGCCTCCGCGAGGCGATTCTGCCCCGCGGGCATCCCAGGCTTGCAGGCCTGGTCCTTAGCGAGATTCACTCGCCGAGTGTTGAGGGTTATAGAGGCCTGGCCCAGTACACCCTGGTTCTTACTGGGCTGACAGTAGCCCCCGGGCCCATGACGGGCACGACGCGGTCCAGGGGGCGCAGGCGAAGCGTCATGGGCCCAAAGTGTCCGGCCGGCCCGAGACACGTGGCGAGCGGTTGGTGCGTCTCGGCTTCTCCGGAGGAGGTGGGCGTCGTGGTGGGACCCACGACGCCTCGGAAACCGCTCTGAGGTGATATAAAGGCTGCCGCGGCTGTGCCGGCAGCAGTTCCGCCGCATTTACGCCTTTTCCTTCTCGCATACACCTCCGGTGCTCCACTACTCCGGCGATTTCCGTTCTTCTCCGAGCTCTTCCGCCGCCCTTCCTTCGCGAGCCATGGGCCCCAAGAAAGGCAAGGCGGCGATGGTGGAGGCCTCCGCTGAAGCGCAGCGGGAGGAGGAGCTTGCGCCGGCTCTCATCGGCACTCGCGTCTCCACAGCGGAGGCGCTGGATAGGCTGAAGGTCCTCGTCGCCGGGAGGAATAACGAGCATGGCGCCAGCGGCGTCAAGGCGGCGCGCTTCGGCAAGCTGGCGGCGGGGTGGTACCCCATTTTCGTCCACACGCTGTTCGCTGGCTTGGTGCCGCCGTTCTCTCCCTTCCTTGCGGAGGTGCTGGCTTTCTATCAGATCCAGCTCCTGCACCTCCACCCGAACTCCATCCTGATTCTCGCCATCTTCGCCTATCTCTGCGAGGCGTATCTGGGAGTGATGCCCTCCGTGGCCTTCTTCCGGAGCTTCTACGCGCTCCGCAACACGGCGCCCGGCGAGCGGTCTGGGTGCGTGTCTTTCCGCATCGCAGACGGGATGGGCGCCGTCTACATCCCCATGTCGTGGGATGGCGACAAGGCCGTTACGAGGGTGACGAAGAAGGTGGAGGACTTCCGCCAGAAGTGGGTCCTCGTCGACGCCAAGGAGCGGAATGCCTTCTTCGATGAGCCTGAGGCGCCGCCGCTGAAGAACTCAAATTGGTCCAGCGAGAAGCTCCAGCACCAGAAGATTGCCCACTTGGTCTCGCGCATGAAGCTCGTCCGCGAGGCTGGCCTCACGGGGCAGATGGTCGCTGAGGACTTCGTGAGGCGGCGCATCGCTCCCCTCCAGGCGCACACGAAGCCGGTGTGGATGTACTCCGGCCCGGCAGATCCAATGCGCTTGCACCTCAGCGCCCACGCGCCAGACGATGTCGCCTCCATCTTAGGCACGCTCTTCATCGCCCCGGAGATCCCTGTTCCGGGCACTGAGCACCTGAGGCCCCTCCACCAGCTCACTCCAAAGAAGCGCCTCGCAGTTCTGGAGATGATGCCGACGTTCACGCCAGAGGGCTTGGAGGGAGAAGAGGCGAAGGGGGCTGCGGCGCCTGTGGTGGAGGAAGACTTGTTTGGCGAGTCCTCTGCTGCTTCAGACGCCGAAGCTGACGCCGCGCCGGAGGAGTCAACCCCTCGTTAGGGGAGGCGAGCTCTTCAAAGCAGGCGGCCCCTGAGGAGGAGATCCTGGAGGTATCGTCCGATGTGGACGAGGATTTTGTGGTGGCCCCGTCACGACGGGCCACAGAAGAAGAAGACGAAGACGGGGACGATAGCGGCCCGGAGGCCGCGGCAAAGCGGTGCGAGCCCCGCACCAAGGCCATCCACGACCGGGCCGCCAGAAGCCTGGAGAGCACTCCTCTCAAGAGGAAAGCTGGGGCGGCCCCTGAGGAGCCCAGCGCTGGAGCCTCAACAGGCCTGCGGCGCTCCGCCAACAAGGTGTGGGTGGACACCCGCGCCAAGTCATCTGGGTGAGTACTGCTTCTTCTTGACTCGTTCTTGCTTATCGAGAGTTCTTGCCTTTCTCGAGGATCTCACTGTCTTGATTATCAGGGGTCTGGTTCATGCGAAGCGTCGCCGACTCCGCAAGGCTGCGGACGTGCGGCGCGACGCTACGACCGTTGTTGAGGGGCCTACAGCGCCCCTTGGAGAGGAGACTGAGGAGCCCGTGGTGACAGTCACCACGGGCCCGGCTGTTGACGAGGCCATGAGGCCTGTGGGGGAGACGCCCCTTGAAGAAGCAACTGCCTCGCCACCTCCTGCCGAGAGTCAGTTTGAGGAGGCGGCGAAGACTCCGTCGCCGCCGCGCCCTGATGCTCCTCTGGAGCCCCCAGAGACACCCGCCGTGGAACGGCGGGGACCAGCACACAGACGCCGGGAGGCGTCGACGTCGAGATGGAGGAGGGAACTCCTCCGCCGCCCCCTCCAAATTCCGAGCCTGAGGGGGAGGCCACTTCTTCTGAGGCCGCAGCAGGCGAGGCTGCGGTTGAGCCTCTGGTGGCTAGGCCTCCCTCGCCAGCCCCCGGGCCCACGAGGAGGTCGTCGTGGAGAACAACGACGCACAAGACGGTGGGGGCCCGCTCCTGTGGCCCCGTGCTGACCCTGGTCCAAGCACTGTGCTTTCTGCACCAGAGGCTGGCGCTGGGGCGGAGGACGTTGCGCCACGTGAGGGCTCTTGGGCCTTGGTCTTGAGCGACCGGAGCCGGAGCGGCGCGAGCCGCCAAGCTGCCCTCCGTTTGGTGAGGGGCACCCTAGACGGGCTAGAGACCCAACTTGCCCTTGAGGAGGCGGAGCTTGGCAGGAGGTATGACGCCCTTGCTGCTGACTGGGCCCGCTTCTTCGAAGTCAGGCGGCGGAGTGGCCCTGACGACCGAGCTCTTCAGGCGCAGCGCGACGAGGCGACGCGGCAGGCCCAGGAGATCCGCGAGAACGCGGAGCGCGAGGCGCAAGAGGCCTTGGCGCCGGTCCAGGCGGAGCGCAAGGCGGCTGCAGAGGATCGGGAGGCGGCTGTGGCGGAGCGCCAGGCTGCAGCCTCCGACCGAGCGGCTATCGAGACCTCCCTCGCCGACCAGCGCAAGGAGCTGGCCAGCCGCGAGGAGAAGATAATTTCTGAAGCTGAGGTGGTGAGGAAGTCTCTGGAGCAGCATCGTCTGTCGCTGGAGGCTCGCGAGCAGGCCATGACGACACGCGAAGCTGAGGTGCTCAAGCGTGAGGAGAAACTGGAGCAGGCGGAAACTGACATGAACAGAGAGCGTGAGGCCTTGGAGTCCCGCGAGAGCAGCTTGGCTGAGGCCATGGGCAAGCACGACAAGGAGGTGGAGCGGCACCGGGAGCTTGTGGAGAAGCCAACCAAAAGCTTGCCGAGAAGAAAAAGGAGGCAGAGGCGGAGGCCCTCACCAAGCAAAAAGAGTACCGCACTGCTGTCACACAGGCCGTCTCCCGGGAGTATGCTGGGAAGTTCAAGAAGCAGGAGGACGGCTTCCAGAAAAAGCGCAGAGAGCTCGGCAAGCGCATTCGCCAGCTGGAGGAGTGGAACGCCAACTTGAAATCCTCGCTGAAGCGCGCCAAGGACGCTAATCTCCGCACGGAGCAGGCCCTCGAGCGCTCGGAGCAGGACCTCACAGCCCTGATGGCAGACATGCAGGAGCTGAATGCGCAGGTGGCCCCTGTTGTGGAGAGGGTCGAGGAGGCTGAGCAGAGCGCGGTGGCGGCACGGGTCTTGACGCAGCAGCGGGAGCGTATGTTCCGATCTTTGGTGACGCGCGGGAACGCTCTTGCTGCGAAGCTGGGGGTGGATGCTCCTGCCGTCCCCGTCCACGGGAACGCCGACGTTGCCACGTATCTGACCTACTTCGACCAGCTCTTCTCCGTCCTTGAGGGCCCTGTGGCGGAACTCGACGATGTTGTCGACGAGGAGTGCCGCAAGCTCCTGCTGGTGGCGGTCGAGCGCGTCTTCGTCAACCTCAAGCGCCTATATCCATGCTTCGACTTCGAGTCCGTGACCGAGCCCATGGGGGATGCTCAGACCGAGACGCGCCTCTTCAACTCGCTGCGGGAGGAGATCAACGACTATGTCAACCGCTTCAAGAGGGTCGCTGAAGAGCCGGCCTCTGGCGAGGAGGAAGACGTCGAGGAGGAAGGCGCGGGGAAGATGACGCTGAGGAGGATGAGGCCGCCAAGACTTCGCTTAAGCTGCTCCTGCCACAAGTCGCGCCTGAGGCGCAAGTTATCTTTGTTTAAAGACTTTGTTTCATTTGTGATGGTCTGTAAAACACTTTATTGTGCTGCAATGTGCGTGTGCCCCTCGACGGGCATTTTATCCCTATTCCATGCCTTTTTCGCTTTACGTCGTCAGGACCCGTCTCTTAGCGCTATGACTCCGCCACTACGGTATGCCAGAGCAATGACTCAGCAAGGCCGGGGGGTGTTTAAGGCTTAGAGAGGTAAGAGCTCTCGAGTCGCGATGCTCGAGGGCTCCCCTTTGACGCTCAAGCAGTCCATGAAATGCGAGGAGAAAATACCCGCCCGAGGGACGGAAGTTGCTCGTGAGAGGAAAAACACAACGCCTGAGGTGTAAGCGCAGGACTTAGCTTAGCGAGGTTCTGCCCTCGTGGAGGGCGTTGATTTCCCTGAAGATGTGCTTCCCTCTTTGGGTCTGGAGCGTGACTCCACGAGCCTTGGGGGGACTCTTGTTCCCTGTGTAGGTTAGAGGTGGAACCAAAGCAGAACATGGTAGAGAAACTCATGCGCGCTTATAGGTTTCCTCATGGGTGCCTCGCGAGGAGAGTAAGTACCAAAGGTCCTTAGGTGAGGTGGCAGGTTTGGGAGCAAGCCCCTGGGCCAGAGCTCTTTGGTGAGGTAACAGGCGTGAGAGCGTGCTCACGTGTTAGAGCTCGGATCCTTTTGGGTTTTGCGGTGCTGCTGGGATGCTCCCGAGGCACAGTCACCGTACTCAGCCCCCGCTCGCGAGGTGCGCAAGGGGAAAGATATGAGCGCGAATGAAAACACAGAGTAACGAGAACTAAAACTCACCCCCAAAATATTACATAGCGGCGCCGCAGCGCAATGTTTCACTAGGAAACGAATTGGTTCGTTACACTTGGGCTTGCCAAGATAAAGTTTCCATGTCGAGGCATGGGGACCACATTCAGTGGCTGAGACTCTTCACGGCCTGCGGCGGCACGTTACAGGAAGAGCTCAGAGGGACTGGCCCTCAGAGAGAGAAGCTTTTGTGAAGCTTGGAGGTGAAGCTGTGCGCTTTCCTCTAGAGACAAAAAATGCCTGGTGTGATAGAGATCACGGGTAGAACTTGCGTAGATGCGCGATGTTCCAAGGGTTCTTGACCGGGATGCCGTCCTCCGTCTCGAGGCGCACCGCACCAGGTCTGGCGACATGCGCGACCCTGTAGGGGCCTTCCCACATGGGCGAGAGCTTGTGGAGACCTTCCCTGGAGAGGATCCTCCTGAGGACAAGGTCGCCTGTCTCGAGAGTGCGCGGACGTATGTGGCGGCTGTGGTAGCGTCGCAGGTCTTGTTGGTATTTTGCCGCTCTGAGGGCGGCTTGGCGGCGCAACCCGTCGAGGAACAGCAGGTCGTCGTTGTGGAGGTCTTCTTGATTGTCCTCATTGAAGGCAAGGACCCTTGCGGACCCGTGCTTGATCTCTGTGGGGAGGACTGCTTCGGCTCCATACACCAGGGCGAATGGCGTCTCACCAGTGGGTTTTGTAGGGTTCGTGCGGATGGACCAGAGCACGGAGGGGAGCTCATCGATCCAGCCCTTGCCGTAGCCCTTGAGGCGGTTGAAACTTCTCGTCTTGAGGCCCTTGAGGACCTCAGCATTTGCTCGCTCGGCTTGACCATTGCTCTGTGGGTGAGCTACCGAGGCGAAACAGAGCTTGGTGCCGAGGCTCTCGCAGTAAGCCCTGAAGATGCCGCTGGTGAACTGTGAGCCATTGTCGGTGATGATGCGGTTTGGCACACCAAAGCGGCAGACCAGGCCTCTGATGAACTTCACGGCTGCCCTGGCAGGGATGGTGCGCACCGCTTCAACCTCTGCCCATTTGGTGAACTTGTCAACAGCCACGAAGAGGAAACGGTAGCCCCCTTGCGATCTCGGGAAGGGTCCCAAGATGTCCAGCCCCCAGACCGCGAACGGCCAGGAGAGCGGGATGGTCTGGAGTCCCAGTGCAGGCTGATGGACTTGCTTGGCGTGGAACTGGCATGCATCGCAAGACTGAACGATGGTGACGGCATCTTGAAGCACTTGAGGCCAGTAGAAACCGCTCCTGAAGACCTTGCCGGCGAGGGTGCGCGCGCAGGAATGGTGGCCGCACTCTCCACTGTGTATGTCCCTGAGGAGCATGCGTCCTTCCTCAGGAGGCACACACTTGAGGGCAATGCCATTTGGGCGCTTGCGGTATAGGTCTCCCTCCAGGATGTAATAGGATTTCGCTTGTCGAGCGACTCGTTCTGCCTCTGCGTCTTCCTCGGGAAGGACTCCTTTTAGCAAGTAGTCTTGAGCTCGTCAACCCAGCCTGTTTCTTGGTGCACCATGGTTAGCATCAGCGCTCCCCTGAGGGTGGGCCACAGTTGGGTGCGCCACCTGCGGGAGGTGGTGGGAGTACTTCGTCTGTGCTTGCAGCTGGTGCTTGCAGCGGCTGCTTTATGGATGCCTTGGAGAGCCTCTCTTCAAAGACACCTGCGGGCTGGGCCTCCCTTCGTGATGCGCGCTTGGCGATGTCATCTGCTTCCTGGTTCTCCTTGCGCGGGATGTGCATGAGCTCCATGCCCCTGAAGTGCTTCTCGAGCTTGCGGACCTCTTCAAGGTAGGCAGCCATATGGCTGTCTTTAGGGGTGTAGCTCTTGTTGGAGAAGTTGACCAGGAGCTGGGAGTCGCCTTTGATGAGTAGGTGCTTGACACCGAGGGCAATGGCAGCTCTGAGCCCGGCGAGGAGGCCTTCATATTCAGCGATGTTGTTGGAGATCTTGTCCATCGTGAAGCACAACTGGACGGCATAGTGGAGCTTGTCGCCTTTAGGCGAGGTCAGGACAACGCCAGCGCCTCCGTTGCGGCAGGAGAAAGCTCCATCGAAGTGCATGGTCCAGTGGCTTGGCGTCGTATCTCCAGGCGGTATAGTTTCTGCTTCAGGAGGCTCTTCAGGAGTTGGGTCTGTCCATTCGGCGACAAAGTCTGCCAGTGCTCTTCCTTTGATGACCCTTGTGGTGTCAAAACGCAAGTTGAAAGGCTGCAGCTCGATGTTCCACCCTGCTACGCGATCAGTGGCGTTGGGGTTGCGCAGGATTTGCTCCAGAGGGAATGATGTGACCACCGTGACAGGGTGGCCCTGGAAGTAGTGGCGCAGCTTTCTGGAGGCGATGAGCAGGGCGAGAAGGAGCTTCTGCTGCGTAGGGTACCGCTCGCGAGCATCTCTTAGCACAGTACTGACATAGTAAACTGGATGCTCGACAAGGGTTGTGGAGGGTGACGCAGCGTTGCTCCCTCGAGGGACTCCTCAGGCCCTTTGGCGAGGTTTCCTTGTGGAGGAGTCTCAGCAGGGGTGCCTGAAGTAGGCTCGACAGCTGGCTGTGGGTCTGGCTCTGGGCCTGGAGGGACTTTTTCCTTGTCGGGAGGCTCTGGACTTGGAGTGGCTGCACTTTTCTTGGGGAGGACTGGCTCTTCTCTTTCGACCACCAGGACGGCGCTTGCGGTTTGTGGAGTGGCTGCAAGGTACAGCTTTAGATGCTCGCCCGTCCTGGGGGCTACCATAACTGGTGCGCTAGCCAAGTACTTCTTCAAGTCCTCAAATGCCTTGTCTGCCTCTGGAGTCCACTTGAAGGTGCCGGACTTCTTCATGATCTTGAAAAATGGCAGGGCCCTCTCGCCAAACTTGGAGATGAAGCGGCCCAAGCTGGCCATGCACCCAGCTAGGCGCTGCATGTCCTTGAGGCGGCGGGTGGCTGCATTTCTTCTATGGCCTTGATCTTGTCAGGGTTTGCTTCTATGCCGCGATGGGACACGAGGAACCCGAGGAGTTTGCCTGAAGGTACCCCGAAGACGCACTTGGCGGGGTTTAGCTTGATGTTCACCTTGCGCAGGCTGGCGAAGGTCTCCTCGAGGTCCTTCAAGAGAGTGTCTCCCTCGCGAGACTTGACTACGATGTCGTCAACATATGCCTCTGCATTTCTTCCCATCTGAGCCCCCAGGGCGATCCTCATGAGCCTCTGGAAGGTGGCGCCGGCGTTCTTCAACCCGAAGGGCATGCAAGTGTAGCAATACACGCCACAGGGGGTGAGGAACGCTGTTTTCTCCTCGTCCTCTTTAGCCATTTTGATCTGGTGGTAGCCTGAGAAGGCGTCCAGAAAACAGAGGAGATCACAGCCGGCTGTGGAGTCCACGATCTGATCAATCCTTGGCATGGGGTATGGGTCCTTGGGGCAGGCTTTATTTACATCAGTGTAATCGATGCAGAGCCGGCCTCCCCCATTGGGTTTTGGGACAACCACGCCATTAGAGACCCAGGTGGGGTGGGCAACTTCTCGAATAATGTCTGCTGCTTTTAGCTTTTCTACTTCTTTGATGATGAAGGCTTGCTTCTCAGGGGCTTGTTTCCGTGCCTTCTGCTTGACGGGGCGTGCGTTTGGACACACAGCTAAGTGGTGCTCGATCACCTCCCTTGGTACGCCGGACATTTCTGACGGAGTCCATGCGAACATGTCAGAATTTGCCCGAAGGAAGGCGACGAGCGCGCTTTCCTATTTGGGAGGTAAGCCAGCGCCTATGGTGACGCTAGCCCCCGAGCCCTCAGCCCCCGAATCGCTGGTGCTCAGCGACACCTTCTTTGTAGCAGCCTGCTCCTGAGAGAACAGCTGCTTCTTCTTCTTGGGCCTCGCGAGGGGCTCCAGGTCTTCGTCAGCAGGGAACGCCATGGCAGCAGCTTTGTAGGCGAGCTCGACAGCGCGTGTAGCGTCCTGTACGTGACCATGGATGGTGATGGTGCCGCCGCTGCCAGGGATCTTGACCATGTTGTAGGCGTGATGCGTGACGGCCATGAACTTCGCGAGGGCGGGGTAGCCGAGGATGGCGTTGTAGGGCAGGCCAATGTGCGCAACGTCGAAGTCGATGAGCTCGGTGCGATAGTTTTGCTGCGTGCCAAAGGTGACTGCAAGCCTCACTTGCCCCAGAGGCGAGATTGAGCCGCTGGTGACCCCTGTGAAGGGCCTGGAGGGCATAAGCCACTCGTAGGGCACTTGAAGCGTCTCAAAGGTCTCGACAGAGATGACGTTCAGGCCTGCACCCCCATCAATGAGCGTTTTGCCGACGGCGATATTGTTGATGGTGGGGGTGCACACCAGCGGGAGGGTGCCTACAGTCTTGGTGGACTTGGGGTGGTCCTTGGCGTCGAAGCGATGGTGTACTGAGACCACTTGAGGGGACGCGATGTCTCCACCCCGGGCAGCGCTGCGTTGAGCTCGCGGGCGAACTGCTTGAACTGATTGTTGGACTTGGGCGCCTGAGCCCCGCCGAGGATGCACGCCATGGCGCCTCTAGGGGCCTGGTAGCCCCCAGGCTCCTCGTCAGGGAGATTGTTGTTCTTCTCAGCGGCGTTGGCCTGAGTCCCTTGAGGCTTCTGGTAGCCACCTTTGCGTCCGCCCTTGCGGTAGTTACGGCCTCTGCCGCGACCACCGCTGCCTTCTTCCTGCTCGCGCTTCTTGCTCAGTTGCTTGAGGTCGTAACAGTTCTCTGTCGCGTGGCCGCGCCTGTTGTGGTAGATGCAGAAGGGACGGTTGTCGATCTTCTTCTCGCCATCCTCTGCAGAGTCCTCCGAGCGTGCTTAGCGCCGGGCTCAGCAGCCAGCACAGCAGTAGGCTTGCGCTTGGTCTCGTCACGCTTCTTGTGGGCCTTGGATCCCTCTGGGGGGTCATCTGCAGAGGCCACCTTGGTGAAGAGGAGACCCTCTTCAGCCTTGGCACACTTGTCTGCGATGTCGAAGAGCTTCACGACAGAGGAGAGGGTATCGTGAATGCCGAGCTTCTCAAGCATCCTGCGGTTGGTGACGCCCTCTCTGAAGGCAGCAATGACGTGCGAGTCAGGGATGTTGGGGATTTTGTTGCGGACTTGGCTGAAGCGCTGGATGTACTTGCGGAGAGTCTCGCCAGACTTCTGGCGTACGGCGCGCAGGTCGTTGTAGGTGAGGGCGCGCTCGTACGTGCCCTTGAAGTTCGCAACGAACTGCTTGCAGAGGTCCTCCCAGGAGTCGATGGAGTCCTCAGGGAGGTTCAGGAGCCACGACAGGGCAGAGTCCCTGAGGGCGTGCGAGAACCAGTTCGCCATGACCTTGTCGTCTCCTCCCGCAGCCTGGATGGAGGTGGTGTAGAGCTGCAGGAACTCGATGGGGTTGTTCGTGCCATCGTAGCCCTTGGGGAGGTCTGGCCTGAACTTCTGCGGCCAGACGACGCGGCGCAGGTTGCGGGTGAAGGCCGTGCAGCCAGTGGCGTACGTGGCCACACCGCCCTGGAGAGCTCTGCGGTTTTGGCGCCCGGCCTGGCCAATTTCCTCGACGATGCGCTTCTGGAGGTCCCGCTGGCGCTCCATCTCCACCCGCGCGTCCGGCGGCGTCCGCTGCACGATTTGACAATCATGCGGCGAGGACGCGTGAGAGGCGGCTTTGTTTGCCGCAGCCGGAGGTGGTCCTGGCGGAGGCGGAGGCGGAGGCGCTCCATGCGCGGCGGTGCCTGCGCGCCCGGAGTTGTGGTGCACCAGGGAGCGCGAAGGTGCTGGAACCGCGCGCGGCGCAGCCGCGATGTCGACGAGGTGCTGGAGACGGCCAAGCCAGTTGTCGTGCGCCTCGGCGGTGGGGCGGTAGCGGAAGAGCTCTGCTGCCATGAGCAGCGCAGTGTTTGGGCTGGGCGCCGGGCGTCCAAGCGTGGACGCGCTTTGGCGCCGAGATGGATGCGAGGACTCAGCGTCCTCGCTGTGCTCGTGGTCGACGTCTTCGTCGTAGCGGTCGTCCTCATCCTCGGGGTGCTCCACGCGTGGCTCCGCAGTAGTGCGCCCCGAAGCGCGGTTGGTGCGCGGACGGCCGCGTGGCCTGGCGGCGTGGACGACGGGCTCGGTCTCAGCTCGGCCTGACGCGCGCGGTTGGCGCGAGCAGCGCGAGTGTCCGCCATGGCGTTGAGGTCGATGGAGGTTGAATGCGCGCCTCAGCCCCCTACCTGGCGCGCCAATTGTCGGAGAATGACTCCCACGAAACAGGGGCAGTCACACTCGCGAAGAGAGTTCGTGTAAGGGGCTGAACACGACGTCAATCAACCCTCATCCGGCGCGGCGACGCTGCTCGTCGTGCCTGAGGAGGGACATCACGGCAGAGAGAGACACGGCGCGTACCCAGGTTCACGGCCCTCTTGTGGAGGTAAAACCGCTACGTCCTGCCTGTCTGTATTGCTGCTTGTAGAGGTTACAGTACAGCGTGCTTGCCGAGGGCACAGTTGTGGCAATGGCGCGTACAAGGGGAGGGAAACTACTGTCTTCTTCTCCCTTGCGCGCAAGTAGCTAGACTAGGAGTAAAATGTGTTCCCCCTTTAGGGTGGTGCACCAGCTCCTTTTATAGGCGCCCCGGGCCTCCTCCCTGTCCTTGTGCAGCGAGGGGCTACCACATGGCGACAACGGTCGGGAGCTCGGTGTACCGCTGCTTGGGCGTCCATGAGCGCGGTCCATGGGCACAAAAGCTGAGGCCGCAGCAGAGAGGCCGCCGTCCATCCACGGTGACGTCGCGTTCGGCGCGTAGCGCCGGCCTGCTCCCTTATCACCAAAGAGGAAAGCTTGGTGGTCTGCGCCGTTGCCCCTGCTTTGTTGACTCCTTTATCACCAAAGTGGGACTGCAGCTCCGTCGTCACTCTGCGCAGAGGCGCGGTCACTCTGCGGCCACTGCGGAAGCCATGTGCGCTCCGCAGAGCTTGCTTTACAGTGAAGGAACCCTCGCGTGGGCGGGAACGCCCTGTGGAGGATTCTGCGTTGACTTCCCTTCAGGGAAAACTTCCTTGGAGAGGAGGCAGCGGAGTAGAGGCTCCACAGGCCTTAGCTGCCTCCTCAGGCCTCCGCGAGGCGATTCTGCCCCGCGGGCATCCCAGGCTTGCAGGCCTGGTCCTTAGCGAGATTCACTCGCCGAGTGTTGAGGGTTATAGAGGCCTGGCCCAGTACACCCTGGTTCTTACTGGGCTGACAATTGTCTTCTCGTCGTCACCTCCAGGAATGTCAAGATCCAGATTAGCATATAACGACACAACTTCATCCACCCCGACACGAGCATAGCCAGCTGGAATCCCGCCGAGATGGTAGCTTGCTCCAGATTGATTTGGTAAAGCATAACCGACCACCACCTTGAAGGACATGTTCTTCATTGCCATATGTAGTTCACAGCTTGTCTTCTCCGTGATATCATCCACAGGGTAGTGACCCGCCGGCCGTTTGAGTTCAGAATGTTCTAGCTGCGTGGAACCCACGCTGCTTTTCCGCTGATCAGATGGGGCGGCTTCGACTTCAGGACCTTCTATCTGCTGCTGAGATGCCCTTTGCTGACTAATTGAGTCTAGTTGGTCCTGCTGCTGCTGCACCTTGTGTTCCAATGCCGATAACCAGTCTGAATCCTGCTTCTTCTTTCTCTGACGGCTTCTATTAGTATCTTCGTCTTCCGGAAAACCTTGCTTCCACGAAACTCCGGGTCCATAGCCTCGTACTCGTCCATCTTTTTCAGGATTCCCGAGTGCGAGTGACAACTTGTCTTTCTCTCTGTCGACCACGTACTCTCCCTTTCGAACTTTATCTATTGCGTCCACAACTTCTTTGGTTATATACTCAATTTTTTCCTTCCATCTTCCCTGAGCAACAATCAGCCCTGTCTTTGGGTCCAACCCTGCCCCATGCGCGAACAACCAAAACTTGGACCTCTCGGGCCAGTCCGCTGTCTATGGAATGATCCCTTGATCAAGCAGTTTTGCTTCAAAGGCTTCCCACTTAGGCACGGCAGTCTTGCAGCCACCTGGCCCCAAAGTATGGTGATATTCCTTCTTCTCAGTATTTACCTTATTTGTTTTCGATCGGGCCACAGCGGCCTCCGATTTTCTTTGCTGCACAAATGTGGGCCGCTGCTATTGTATCTTCACTAGTGGTCCAGTGAATTATGTATCTTGTTCCTCCGCCTCTACATAAGCTTTCCATAAGTTTTTCTTGCAGGTCCGGAATTGTTCGGCCATCTTCATAAGAGTCCACTGCTTGACTTTCTTCTTCAACTGCTCGGGTAGACCTGCCGGTAGGTTGACCTTTGTCAAGAGTGTGTCCCAAAGCAAATCTTTTCTTCTGTTGTCGACATAAGTAGTTGCCTTGTTGTCGTCCTTCGCCTTATGCCATTCTTCAAGGATGATCGGGACCAAGTCCCTAACAAGAACTCCACATTGATTTATAAATTTACCGCAGCACTCTAAGGGTTCCAGCGGTTCACTACCATCACCAACTCTGTCGATCGATATCCTTACACCTTCCTTCAACGGCTTGATCGGGCCTCGTTTTGACCCTGCTTTTGACCCTTTCGACCCTTTAGCAGCGGATGATTTGCTCGATCCAGAGGGCTAAAAGAAAAAATGATACGTTAATAACTGCAATACAACTCAAATAATGCATCTAGTGATCGATCAACAGAGGCTTAATATACCTTGCCGGAGTTTGTTAAGGGCACTTCCTCCTCTATGCAAATTTCTTCTTGCTCAACTCCCTCACCGGAGTCGTTCAGAAATTGTGAGTTGTAATCTTCTCCAATTACCACATCTTCTTCAGACGCGTTTGCACGTCCTGCTATAATCTGATACATTCGCAGTTCATGCTCCTCGTCTCTGGCGGCGACGTCCGGACAATTTGGATCCATTGGCTCTTCACGCTCCTCGTCTTTGTCGGGGGCGTCCGGATAATTTGGATCCATAGCTCAATGTCCCTGCAATCAATTTTGTAACAATAATATGAATCTTAAAATTTGCATCTTAGCAAATGTGAATGAAAATTTATAGCAAACTACTTACCAAATTTAAATTTTATACCAACTACTAGCAAATTCCACCACTAATAAATTTACCTAACACTAACACATGCATTTGCCAACACTAACACATGCATTTGTTAACACTAACAAATTTTCATACACATTTTCAAAACTAACACAAATCTTGGATTTTTATACAATTCTCCACCGGCATCATCTATTTTGCAAATCTCACACAAAAAACAATCATCTCATTTTGCATATCTAGCACAAAACTAACACAATTTGCATGCATATCTAGCACAAAACTAACACAATAAATTTAAACTAGTAGTACTATGCAAATATCAAAATGGTACTGAAAAATTGCATCTAATAAATTTAAACCACTAACAAATTTACCTAACAATTGTGCTAATATAACTATATGCAGGGAAGGAAGCCAGGGGAGGGAAATTACCTCGATCCGGCGGCGGCGGTGGCCGACCGGAAGGGGAGCGTGCGCGGCGACGGGGGCGCGACACCAAAGCACGGCGGCGGACGACTGGCGTGACGGAGGGCCGTGGCGGAGCAGCATAGCGGGGAGAGGCCGGGGCGCACAGCCGGGGAGAGGGAGCACGTGCGACGTCGAGCACACCGGCGCCGTGGGGAGCGCAACGGCGTGAGGAGGGATTCCGGTGGCCGGGGAGAGGGAGTGCGGCGTTGGAGCAGCACGACGGCCTCCTTCGCGACGGCGCGGCAGCCTGATAGCAGGGGAGAGGGTGGCGGCGTCGGGAGAAGAAATTGGCCGGAACCACCTCATATTGCGCGAAACGAACCTTTAGTCCCGGTTCCAGCCACGAACCGGGACGAAAGGGTTGTTAGTCACGGTTGGTAACACCAACCGCGACTGCATGTCTGTCTGGGCCGCGAAAAATTGCGCGCGAAGCCCAGCGGCCCTTTAGTCCCGGTTGGTGTTACGAATCGAGACAACTGGGCCTTTTAATTTTTTTTTCTAGTTTCTTTTTCTGTTTCTTTTGTATACTTTGATTTACATGCTTTTTGAATTGTTTTTTCTCTAGTTACTTTTTATATATATTTAATTTAAATGTTTCAATATTTCTAAAAATCATATATTTTCTTATTTCTTTTATATCCATTGATTTAATTGTCTAAAAATTTGTAATAATTATCTCTTTATTTTAAAAACATCCCTAACAACATCCTCACACGGTTACATAAAAGGTTTAATACATTATTACACATCACTAACAGTTTTCGTAACACAGTTACATTTCTACATAAACGGACTTGCTGGCTCGGAGGCCGCGGGATTAGGGGGAACGGCGCCGGGAGGCTTCAATGGCCTCCTGCATCTGCGGCCCGCCGCCCTCTTCCCCATGGTCTCTCCAGTCGAAGTCGTCGTCGTCATCCTCCTCGTCGGGAGGGGCGGCAGCGATAGGGGAGGACACATGACTGGCACGAGTCGTGACCACAAAGCCCGCCTTTAGACCCGGTTGGTAACACTAACCGGGACTAAAGAAGCACACAGATCATGTGTTTCTTTTAAGTGCTTGTGAGCCGTTGGATCAGGTGTGTGTTTTTTCAAGCGCTTGTGAGCCGTTGGATCAGGGGTGTGTTTCTTTTGAGGGCAAAATCAGTGTTGGATCAGCCACATGACCCTATATATAGCCCCCCTCTCGAACATGTTCGGCACTCAGTGTAGTTCATATGATATACAAAGCATTCGGATTCCCTGCATACGTCCAACGGTGCATTTGATATGCGGGCACTCAAGAGCCACCGTTGGGCTATATGCAGGGGGAAACCGTGTGTTTTGTTCTATCTACAAAATCCTTCAGTTCATCGACCGAATACAAAAGATTTCTTCTGAGTTTTCAGAACATAGTTACATAAAAGATTTCATACATTATTACACATCTACAACAACATCCCTATCTAGTGTTCAATTTTTCTTCGTGTGTGTCCCTTTCTTCTGATTGCGCCGTAACCATGAACAATCTTCATCATTTAACTTGATGCTTGGGTCAGTGTTCACTTTGAAAGGCGGAATTTCATGAAACTTATCGTAATGTTCTGACATGTCTATCTTGTCCTCCACACCCATGATGTTCCTTTTCCCTGAAAGAGCTATGTGGCGCTTTGCCTCATCGTATGATGTATTCGCTTGCTTATCTTTTCTTTTTTTTGGTCTGGTGGACATGTCCTTCACATAGAAAACCTGAGCCACGTCATTGGCTAGGACGAACGGTTCGGTGTCGTACCAAGATTCTTGAGATCCATTGTAGTCATTCCGTACTGCGGGTCTATATGTACCCCGCCTTGTAGGTTGAACCATTTGCACCAGAACAAAGATACCTTGAAAGAAGTTCCATAGTCAAGTTCCCATATCTGCTCTATATAACCATAATATGTGTCCTTTTTCCAATTGTTGTTTGTTGCATCTAAGCGGACACCACTGTTTTGGTTGGTGCTCTTTTTATCTTGGTCGGCCGTGTAAAATGTATTCCCATTTATCTCGTACCCTTGAAAAGTCAATATAGTCGAAGATGGTGCTTTGTGAAAGTGCATGTGTTGCCCCATGTGTGGTTTTGGTAATTAATGACAATCCTTATGGACTAATGTTTGCATTGAGATATTCTTGTAGATCTTGTCCATAGGAAAAGATTGGAGTTCATGTGTTGGACTCTAGAAGATTACATGATGACCAAGGTTCTATCCAAGAGCTTATATGAAGAATGGTCTTGTGAAGAGTTGAGCTTATTGCAAGCATGGGTTGAAAAAGAAGTTTGAATGAACTTTCATGTTATCTCCAAGCCATCATATATATCAAGAGAAGAAGATGAAGTGCAAGTCCAATATGATCCATCTCGGAAGATATCATTTGATTGAAGCTTGCAATCAAGACATGAAGACGGAGCTTAGCAAGGCTCTCACATAATGGAGTATGGGGGAGCAATTGGAGATGTCTTCACCAAGAAAAGCGCAATCAAGAAAGGTGGTCCACTTGAAGAGATCAAGATTTTCATCATCTAGATCAAGTGGAATGCGCAAGGCAAAGGTATGATCTTGATAGGTTTTCTATTTACCGGTCTCATGGTGTTAGTGGGAGACCGGGCTATAGGATAGACGGCGTACTATCAAGAGGGGCTCTCAAGTGAGTAACTTGATCGCATCTTTGTGGAGAGCTCAAACCTTTGCATACTTGGCATATCATATTTTTTGGTTCTTATTTGGTTCTTCTCCTTGTTGCGTTTTGGTGCTTGTTGTGATCCTCATGACAAGCCCAAGTTCTTCGAAAATGGATTTTGTTTGGAAAACTTGTTCATTCTCGGCATTGGAAATATTACCAGTCCACCTTCGAGATAGGGTCCACACCTTCCCATGTGTAGGAAAGCTCTTGTCGGTACCTTTCCAACGAAATTGGATTCACCTGTTTTGGAGTTCAAACGAGAAAGTTATTGCATTTCAGGATTTACCGGTTGTTCTTTTTTAGAGAAGGTTTACCTTTCTACATTTGATTTTATCCTCACATGATGGACTATGATGTTGCTCTGCATAATCTTGAAGGGCTTTTCGTTGCGATTCCAACGAGCCCAAGAACATCGAAAACGGAGTTCGGATGATCAAGATATGTTCGTTTTCGTATTGGGCGTTTTGTAGTTTTTGTTGGCCGGCCCCCAGGCCGGCCCAGGCCGGCCCACAAGCCGGCGGGCTCTGTTGGGTGCCCAGCCTCCGGCCCAGCCCAGGCCGACTGGCTCTGTGTGTCGCCCGGCCTCCCGCCCGGCCCAGGCCGGCTGCTAGGCCGGCTGGCTCAGCGAGCCGCCCAGTCTCCAGCCCAGCCCAGGACGGCTGGCTCTATGAGCTGCCCGGCCTCCCGCCCGGGCTAGGCCGGCTGCCAGGCTGGCTAGCACAGCGAGCCCAAAGACTCTGCCCAACGGCCACTTTTTAGAGGACCTATTTAAGGGATTTCTTCCCCAATGGTTATCTATGAACTTGAGCACGTTTTTCCTCTCTCCTCCATTATTGAAAGCTCATTTCTTCGATTACTCCCAATCCCTCTGCCCAAACTCATTGATCTTTGGGGGATTGAAGGAGGAGACCAAGATCTACATTTCCACCGATCCTTTTCTCCTCTAAGTGAGTGGAACCCTTTCGATCTAGTTCTTGAAGTTCCATTTGTTGTGTTCTTCGTTGTTCTTCCTCTCTTCTCCCCCCATAAGTATTAGTTGCTTGTGGTGGCATTTGAGAGTGAAGGATTTGAGCACTTGTGCTCTTACCATTGCTTTGTGCATTGGTTTGTGCTCTCCACGAGGATTCATGGAAGTTGAAAGTTTGTGAGCTTGTTACTCTTGGGTCCTTGGACCCTAGATGCCCGTGTGGTGGTTGAGACCCTTGGTGGTCACTTGTAGCTGTTCGGGAGCCCCCAATCCCGTTGTGGGTTGTGCCCCGGATCGTTATTGTAAAGGCTCCGGTTTCTGCCTAGAAGGATTCCGATAGTGGAAGGTGAACCAAACCTTTATGGTGCGGTTCATCAGAGAAGAAGGTGAAGCCTTTGTGACGTTGAGATCGACCTTTGTGGTGCCTCACACCTCTCCAACGAGACGTACTCCCCTAAAAAGGAGGAACTCGGGAATACATCTTCGTCTCCGTGTGCCTCGGTTATTTCTATACCCAAACTCTTTACTTATGCACTTTACATTGTGATAGCCTTCGTGCTTGAAGTATTCTTGTTGTTATCACCTTGTTGCTTGTCTTGCTTAGCATAAGTTGTTGGTGCACATAGGTGAGCCTAGTTTACTTAGGTCGTTGGCTTGTTCATTTAAACACCTAGTTTTATTCCGCAATTAGCAAGCCTAAACCGGAAAAGTTTTAATCGCCTATTCACCCCCCCCCTTTAGGCGACATCCTTGTCCTTTCACTTTGGCTAACAAGTATAGCTGTTCTTCAACAGTGGTGTCATTAATGAGACGTGTTTGCAACCACCCGCAGAAAGTCTTCACGTGTTCTCCTTCAATCCATTCTTCAGGCTGCTCCGGGTATTTGGAGCGTAAACTATTCTTGTGTTCCTTGATATACGGAGTCACCAAGCAGGAATTATGTAGAACTGTGTAGTGTGCTTGATTGAAAGAATCCGAGTCCTTACATATTGCTGGTTTCTTTCCTAGCATGCTTTTTCCACGCTGTCCCCTCTCATGGCGCGACTGAGGAACACCGATCGGGTTAAGGTCAGGAATAAAGTCAACACAAAACTCAATGACTTCCTCAGTTCCATAGCCCTTGGAGATGCTTCCTTCTGGCCTAGCACGGTTATGAACGTATTTCTTTAAGACTCCCATGAGCCTCTCAAAGGGGGAACATGTTGTGTAGAAATACAGGACCGAGAACCTGAATCTTTTCGACTAGGTGAACTATGAGGTGTGTCATAATATTGAAGAAGGAGGGTGGGAACACCAACTTGAAACTGACAAGACATTGGACCACATCCTTCTGTAAACTTGGTAGAGTTTCTGGACTGATCACCTTCTGAGAAATTGCATTGAGGAATGCACATAGCTTCACAATGGGTACTCAAACTTTGTCCGGCAAAAGCCCCCTCAATGCAACCGGAAGTAATTGTGTCATAATCACGTGGCAGTCGTGAGACTTTAGGTTTTGGAACTTTTGCTCTGTCATGTTTATTATTCCCTTTATATTTGACGAGAAGCCAGACGGGACCTTGATACTGCTCAGGACTTCAAAAAAGATCTTCTTCTCATCTTTGGTAAGAGCGTAGCTGGCAGGACCTTGATACTTCTCTGGATTGAGGTGGTTGTCTCGTTCATGCATACGTTGCTGGTCCTGCCGTGATTCCGTTGTATTTTTCGTCTTAACATACACGCCCAAGAAGTTTAGCAGGTTTACGCAAAGATTTTTTGTCACGTGCATCACGTCGATTGCAGAGTGAACCTCTAGGATTTTCCAATAGGGTAGCTCCCAAAATATAGAGCACTTCTTCCACATGGGTACGTGTCCGTCAGCGTCATTCAGAACAGATTGTCCGCCAAGACTCTTTCCAAAGATTACTTTTAAATACTTGACCATATCATATATAACATCCCCAGTAGGGTGGGTAGGCTTCGTCCGGTGATCTGCCTCACCTTTGAAATTCTTGCATTTCTTTCTTACGGGATGCTGTTTTAGAAGAAATCGACGATGCCCTGGGTACACATTCTTGTTTCCCAAATATATAATTGCAGTCTCACCTAAACAGTGCGTGCATGCATTGTATCCCTTATTTGACTGTCCTGAAATGTTACTAAGAGCAGGCCAATCATTGATGGTTACAAACAACAACGCTCGTAGGTCAAATTCCTTTTGTTCGTGCTCATCCCACACAGGTACACCTTCGTCACGCCACAACTGTAAAAGTTCTTCAACCAATGGCCTCAGGTACACATCAATGTCATTGCCGGGTTGCTTCGGGCCTTGGATCAGCACTGACATCATAATTAACTTCCGCTTCATGCACAACCAAGGAGGAAGGTTATAGATACATAGAGTCACAGGCCAGGTGCTATGACTGGAGCTCTGCTCTCCGAAAGGATTAAAGTCATCTGTACTTAGACCAAATCTTAAGTTACTTGCGTCATCTGAAAATGTCGGGAACTCTCTGTCGATTTTTCTCCACTGCGACCCATCAGCAGGGTGTCTCAGCATCAGGTCATTCTTACGATCTTCTTTGTGCCAGCGCAACAACTTGGCATGCTCTTTGTTTTGGAACAAACGTTTCAACCGTGGTATTATAGGAGCATACCACATCACCTTGGCAGGAACCCCCTTCCTGGGGCGCGGCTCGCCCTCAACATCACCAGGGTCATCTCGCCTGATCTTATACCGCAATGCACCAAATACCGGGCATGCATTCAAATCTTTTCTCGCGTGAATATTCAGGAGTTTGCCGAGCTGTCTTGAGGAAAACACTAGGTAAACTTTGTGTGGGAAATTCGTTCTCGTGGCGCCTTTCTTTCCTGCCTAGCCAAAATCGTTGCCGAGGTTTCTGGAGGAAAACAATAGGCAAACAAGGCAGGGAACATATCCCCCCCCCCCCCCCCTATGACCCCATTTTTTCCCGCCTTGTGCAAAATAATTCCCTCCACTCATTTCTCACCATTTTTAAGACTCGGTGACCCTTTATATATTCCATCTCCCAGTCACATTTTCTCCTCACTCTATATGTAGGCGATGTTTCTCAAATATACAGGCAGCCTGAGAACTCTGTAGGGGGTGCCATCCAGTTTTTTCTTAGAAAAATTGAATGGCATCCCAAGTGAATCTCTCACAACAACATCAAGATTTAACCATTGGTGTTGGTGATGTTTCTTACAGAGTTACCGTACCATCGTTGAATACAAATCATCCGGATGAGACCGACTATTTCACCGTGCATGTGATATCTTACATGTAAGGGCCTCGTCAATCGGCAAACTTGACAACACTCAGCGAGCGACACGTGGACACACCTGGTGATACCCTAGTTGCCGGTAGTACGTACAGCATAACACTCGGCGCTCTGTTTCCGTTGTTTGGCTGTGAAACTACTTTTTTTATGCCGAGCACGGTGATCTAGGAAGAAACCCTGTTTTCTTGATCAAGTATGTATTACTTGAAGAGCTTCCAAGAAGAGTTTTTTTCAGGGTTTTGCTACTTGAAGAGCTTCCCAGAAGAGTTATTTTCAGTGCTTCGAACAATACAACTGTTGCGGGGGCTGACTGTTGGGATGGGGCCTCCATTTCTCTTAGATGTAAAATCAAAAAGGCCAAGAAGAAGTTTTCTTAGAAGGCTCATTTTGATAAATAGATATAATGACAGCCAAAGGCTAAATCGTCAGTTCTCATGCATCTGTTGGTCTCCTTCATTGTGATTTGGGCAATCTCTGTGTGACATTATAGACTCGAGATCCACCCTGTCATTCATGATGAGAAACATGTATTTTCAACGAAGAAAGAATAAGAAAAACTTGTACAAATTGATGTGTTTTCTCAGTGTTTGTTGTTTTCTTAGGCGGTTTGCGATTTATTTGACAGTGTAAGTTTTGTGAGGCATTTACCTGACACGATTGTATGAGAAAGATTAAAAAATACATGAAGAAATGTTGACGAAAATGAGGGGTCAGCATTGAAGCTGAACATCATTGTCTCTGGTGTCCAGATTTTACATAATTATGACAGATTTTTGCCTCACTTAATTTGTTTGCCACAGTTTATTTCTTTATGTGAAAATATGCAAAAAAAAATGTAGTAACTCATAAAAGTCAAGAAATTCTGAATCGTTTTGGAAATGAAAGATGCTGAAATATTGTACTCATATAAAAATGTTTGGCCAAGAAATGATTCTTACTGACCTCAGAGAAAAAAAGACAAAAATATGACGAATATAAGGTGTATATAGTGTATTTTTTTGCAAATCTTTTACCCATGGGGCAATGTATGTCATTCCCCGACGAAGCTTTTTGGACGATTACAATATTTGATCATGTTTTTCTGAAAAAATGGTTTCGGAATTTTTTGACGTCGTTTTAAATTACTAATTATTTTTTCATATAGGGTATTACCCAGCAGGAACAATGTATTTTCCCAACTATTACTCCATTTATTTAGCGGGCTGTCCACAAGCTGTCCGCGACTGCCCGCTGAAATCGCCCATATAACGGCGTCTGCCCTGCGCCACTTAAGCCCGCCAACGCCATTTTCGTCGATTCGCCATGCCTTGGCTTCTTGTCAGGCAACGAGGATTACAGTTCCGAGCAAGTATGCTATCGCCGCCGTCTTTGCTACGGATGTGACTCACGCAATGGCATCCGCCGTGTCACCAGTAACTTGCCCAGTGCCCACCGTGTCCCAAGCCGGCGCAACGTTCGGCCTGGCCACACGCGTCCTAAGCCGTTGCCACGTACACCGCGAAGGACGGGCAGGCATTGATGTCGGCGTACAAGGCAAAGCCCGCCGTGGTCACCATGGCCGTCTCGTCCCTGGTCGAACCGGAGTGCAGCCGGGCGGTGAGGGCGGCCGGCGATGTGCCTAGCCCCTCCAGGCCTCCAGGCTCCAGCGAAAGCGCTGTTGCCGGTGCTTTTGACGACAGCTTGACCTAGATTGGACCGCGAGGGAGCCGTCTGCCTCGGCATGGCAGGTCAACTCTGCCCCGCCTGACTCTGGTGCACCCGCCGCAGTCCGAGGAGGGCAGCGAACTTATATGAAAATGGCTCCGCTCCCCTTCTGTCCGCTGGAAAGCGGGGAAATCCCTAATAACCCCCGGGTCACTTAAACCCCACATGTCAGTGACCCATCAAAAGGGTCTGTGGGCGATACTTAAGTGACCAGGGGGGTTATCGTAGATTATCCCCTGAAAAGCGGCCGCGTAGAGGTCCTGAACTGGGGCATGCACACTACGACCGCCTGCCCAGTGCTCACGCGCTGCAGCTCTGGGGCTGGGGCGCCCGTGACGACAACCGCTGGAGCCGTGACTGAATGACATGGCTCCGTTGTTGCCATCCTGGCCGCCAACGGATAGCTCACCGCCGTTAGCTGCGGACGCTCCGTTAGCCATCCGACGGCTGTGTATGCTAACGCTGTTTGCTCCAGCGTCCGGCAATGCGCGGGACAAATTTGTTCACAATTCATGTAAAAAAAAGTTTGTTCAGATTTTTTTTTCATCAAAGACGGATAAATGTGGCGAGCAACCTGCTCCACAGAGCACGGCCGTGCGCTCCCATGGTCACACTGCGCCATCCCGGCGAGCTCGACGAGGAGGCCAACTCGGATGCGCAGTGGTGCGTGTTGGGTTGTGCGCTGGGCATTCTAGATCCAGAGAGCGGCGGTGCGCTCGTGATCTCTGCGCGCCACGCATATCGCCATGATTTTCATCCGCTTATGTGAATGTTTACTTTTGTGTCTAGGTTTCGTAATGGATCAAGCGCGAGCGCCAAGCCTTGGGAAGGAACTGATGGGTGTCCCGTACTTATTCAACCTGCTAGCAATTGTGCTAAGTGTTATTCCACTGTAAGGTTCTTTTGTTACTCAAAGTCCCACATATTTATTTTTGCAACCCTTCTGAGGTTAACATGCAATGCACTAGTATACCGTGCACGGCTTATCTAAACCGTTTAATCCATCTCCATCGGTAATTTGTATAGTTTATATTAGAATCTTCACCTCTTATGGTTAACTCATAATTCGAACTTTTTTTTGTTAACGTGTGATCCGAATATTCGTTAATGTATCTTTTTTTTTTGTGAATGCGTGATCATATTTTTTATTGACGTGCGATGAATTCTTCTGGTAATGCATAATCTGATTTTTTTTTTATCAATGTATAATGTGATCTTTTGTAAATCCATGATTCTATTTTTTTTGTTAATGGATAATCCCCGAATCGGGGTTTATTTTGTGAATTATTTGGGGCTTTAAACAATGTATGTAAAGAGGTGAAAGATTTGACTTTGAAATTGTTAGACAAATCTCACGTAGTTTTGTAACGCGGTTTTTGCATACCTAGTTGGACCCGCACGCCTTATCTACACCATTCAATCCACATCCAACGGTAGTTTGTATGTTTATATTTAGAATCTTCACGTCTAATGGTTAATGCATAATGTTTAATACTCACTTCTAAAGGTAGTTTGTACATCTTTTATTTAGAATCTTCACTCTAACGGTATATTTTATATTTTTGTGAAATGCGTAACCTATTGGTGACCATTCCACAGCCTTGTTATATGCATTGTACCAATGACTGAAAGAGTGAAGAGATATTTCCCCATGAGGCCATTCACTGGGAGCGCTCTGTTGAACTTCACTCTTGTCTAGCATATCATGTTTGTGCAAAAAGTAAACAAACATGTGGACGCTCTGTATGTTGCCCTGGGGATGACATTAAGTACAATTTCTGCCTATATCTGGCTGCTACATGCAGCAGTGTTCGGCAGACCGGTCCTTGCGTGTTTGGCTGTAAGCACCCTCACTACTTAAGTATTTCATGAAAATCCGTTGATCTAGAAAAGTCAAATAGAGTGAGTAAATTTGGCTGCTACCAATTGTAATGCACATCCAAAACCAACTGCATGTATATGCTCTCAAGGGATCAGGTTTGTTCTATGGTGCGCTGGCAGGCCTCACGACACTCTTTCTAAATGCATATCCAGTACTTAAAGCGGTACGATCTCTGAGATCTCAATAAGTTTAGCTACGAGTGATTGTAGAACTTGTACTCTTGCTAATGCAAAATTGTGTGCAGTCCTTGTGCGGCACGCCGGTCGAGCCAGACATCCCGGTTGATGTGTATGGCTTTGTGATGACTCTGCTCAACACCGTGGAAGCATCATACTTCGTGGTCTATGCAAGCTACACTGACATTTTGCTTCCCTCCTTTCGGTAACGTTTTGATATGCCTTTCATCAAAATTGACAGTGGGATACTCAAAATTGACAGTGGGAACAACATAAGCTTTATAATGTCCTCATCTATTTATATAAAACTATTTTACTTCTTTGTAACTAAGCTTTTTGATAAATCTGTGTAGTTCATATTAATGCACTATACATATACAATATTTACATATAATTGTTGGATATAATTAAATCTTTTATAATGTAGAAATTCTCATTTGTATTAAAGTAAAAATCTTATCATTACAAATACATGTAAAGTGGTAAATTGAAGTTGTATTTTTTGCTATTTATATTTTTAGTTTTAGGTGTCCTAGAAAACCTTTTGTAGTGGATTTTGGCATAAGAAAACTAATATTTTAAAATTATTATACTGATTAATTCATAATTTGTGTCCCTTGATGCATTATAATTCTATTGTGCGATTTCCCATACTGTCAGTAAATATCTAAATAAACTGGTCGAGAGTTTTTAGAGTACATGAATCACCGACAAACCAAGGAGAAATCATGAGTACAAGATTATGAAATTTAGATATACCTAAATAGATAATTCTAGTACTTATAAAGTGTAAACTAGCGTCCGCAAATCCTGATGTAGATTTGTTAGCTATAGTAGTGGACCCTTTGTGTACCATGCATCGCCAATATATCCATCCTCATGCCTACTATTGTCTATCACTGTTGTTCACTAGTATTACTTTACTTTCATTGGTATTGTTTACTTTGTCGCTGCTATTACTATCACTATATTCCTTGTTGCCGCCATCGAACTATTGCTACCAATAAATTTTGTCAAGCAACTATTCATCCATGTATGTTTGAATTGACAACTCATATGCTAAAAGGCTTATAAATATTCTTTGTCCCACTTGTGTCATTTCCCATAGTATCATTAAATATCTATAAAACTTGTAGAGTATTTTTAGGTTTCATGAATCCAGCTAATAACCGAGAGAAATCTTGAGTAAAAGATTATGAAATTTTGGTGTAACTAAATACAAGTATAATAAAGATAATTTCAGAAAGCATGAAGTATTAACTAATACATTGTCAACAAATCCTAGTGTAGAATTGTCAGCTATATATAGTAGTCTACCCATGTGCACCATGCACACAATTGACCACATGCCCTTCGCCGAACACCATGTTATCGACACCCTATGTCTGGAACGATTTATGTCAAATTCCTTAGGCGAAGATCTAGTGAGAGTTTCTTTTATTCTGGGGATTTATATTATTCCCTATGTTATACCATGTAGTTTCATGCTACGTCATGTGTGCTAGTTGCATTCTTGGAAATATAGTCACTTATAAACTTGAATTTTTGACATATTAGACCACTTGCCCGAATGAATTGTCAAAAAGGACCACCTTTGAGTGAAATTGTCAAAACTGCCGTGGCGGCCTCGTCGCCAATCGACACGTGGCAAAGGCCGCCGTGGGCGACGGCGGCCACCAACGCCGCCACCAGCGACGGCGGCCTCTTTGCTTTTCCCGTTTTCCGTCAGCTGCGAACGGGATTCCGTCGTGACGCGCATGGAGGCCGCCGTAGGCGACGGCGGCCTTCGCTGTTGCGCCTGCTTTTATTTTTAACCAGTTGGGTGTGTCAGCCATGCAATACTAGTTTATTTGCATCCTTCCTCAACGAGAGCTATCCTTTTGCATTGCATGCAGTCAATCCAAAGCGAGTAGGTCCCACTAGCGGTGCATGCTTTTGCATTGCATGCAGTCAATCCAAAGCGACCCTAAACGGGAAAAGCAAAGAGGCCGCCGTCGCTGGTGGCGGCCTTGGTGGCCGCCGTCGCCCACGGCGGCCTTCCCACGTGTCGGCTGGCGACAAGGCCGCCACGGCAGTTTTGACAATTCCACTCAAAGATGGTCCTTTTTGACAATTCACTCGGGCAAGTGGTCCAATATGTCAAAAATTCTATAAACTTATCAAACTTTCTCAAGTACATGTCTAATACCTAGCAGACTTCTAGACAGACTATATGATATGCTCCTTCCATAAAGTCAGTTGACAAGTACTTCTTGATTAGCCTATTAGACATTTAGGATTTCATGATTTGATGTTGGTTGATCATATCAATGTTGTAGGGAAAGTTCACGAGGAGGCATTCTTCATAGACATGATCGAATTAGCTAGACGTCAAGTGGATTTTGTATACATAATTCAGTTCAAGTATACATAAAAACAAATAAAATTGTTTGAATGTTCTTTTGTTAGTTGTCCCTATTGGTGCTTGTACTAGTGTTTTGGTTATTCGATTGTGCTCTATGGAATTGATCGAAATTTACATAGCAATGAGTGATAGCGAGGGATGAGGCTTGTTCCTTGCTTCACTGTCAATTGGAGCAATTGTTCTACTAAATAAGATTCCAATCATTGCAGTGGTACCTTCTCTACACATAAATTTAGTGGCTATATATAGTAGCTCAGTAAAAAAATGACTACTACAATATTATGCTACCATTTCTTAGTTTTCTTAGGATTTCATCGAACACTCTTTGATGCAAATTTCATGTAGTTTTCCAACCTCCCGATTATGTTTTCATACAAATCATGAGAATCAAATAGTCCCTCTGATTTTATACAAGGACACAATCCTATTTTTCAGATACCAAGAAAATAAGGCCAACTGATAATAGTATGTTTAATTGTGTGGAAAATATCTCGGGCTAATTAAACATCTTGCATGTGATGCCTTCTTCACTATCCTTCGCGCAACATTTGCATTAATAAGCACTATTGTACGAGGTAAAAAGCCAACCCTTCTCGTGAAGAGAGTGTGGCTTTGTATAACGAAAATTGTATTTTGATAGTGGTATTAATTTAAATCTGGAGGGAGTAAGAGCAGGTTTTTTTATGGTGTGTCACTTGCTACAGTATGAGGATTAATTTTTTTTGTGAAAGACGTGGTCATCGTAAATCATATAGAACATACCAATATGTGTACAATATTAAATATAATGTTGATTCTTTAAATTCTTCTCTGGGTATCACATACTATTTGTTTTGCACAAATTTTGCAAAATTTACATCCTATATTCTTTTCAAAAATAATTTCGAGATGCGTCTTAACGGTAGGAGGTTGGTTCAAGACAAAACGCATAGTGACTCGAATCATCGTTTTGGATCCAAAGCTCTAGGGTGTTCGGATTTGAAAAGGTAAAACCTTTTCTTCTAAGAAAAATATACAAGCCGATGTTTAGTATGTACAAACTTTTTTCATCAAAATATATTTTAACCCGTGATCTGCACACACACAAAAAATGTGGAGAGAAAATTCGATTTTTTTTTGCCCTTTTAGCGCCATAATTTGTGATTTTGTTTAGCTCAAGATGCAGCATATTATTTAACAACACTTTGTATGTATGCATGTATCCAGCAAAAATGTTAGGGATTTTTTTTAACTTGCGAATACCATATCGATTATGTTAAACTAGAATGATACCCCGCTCGTTGCAGCGGGTATCTCGTAAAAATCTAATAAACGCTTAAATTTGAAGCAGACTATAGGAATTTGCAAGCCAAAAAATTCACTTGATTGGCAAACTAATTCGGGTGTTACCCTAACACATGATTTAATTTGGTAATTACATTGCGGGATTGTGTGGTCTTATCATTCGAACAACAAAATAAAAAAGGATGACTTGGACAATATAATGGCTAAAGAAAAAGATGATGTGAATACTTGCATGTAGAGATGGATAATAAGTAATGAATTTTAGTGGGATGATGTGGACAATTGGTTGGCTAAAAGAGAAAGTGACGTGGATAGCTTGCATGTTGAGATAGAATCATTAATTGTAATTTAGTGGGGTTTTGTTTTATAAGAAGTATAGATAGATATCAACCTCACTAGAGCTGAGAGTCAGAACGCTGCACCGCACTCTATAGTGAACTCGAGAGGGTCACATATATTACTCATAGAAAACCTCAAAGACATCCAAAACGTATAAAACCACACATTTGTTGGGCAAAAACTAGTAATTATTCTTAAATGAAGAGGAATCAATTATGAACTTCAGCAACAAGTTATATCGATCAGTTAAAATACCTATACAAAATTTGTGAAAAAAGTACAAGCACTATGAGAAGGGCCTTATATACAAGTGTTCAAGCACACATATACTAGCTTGAACAACATATAATCGCCTATGCATATACCTCAGCTGAGCTTGTCTCTTATTTATCACCTCTATATGTAGCATGTGTACCTCCCACCGGCCCTCGCCTAATAATCTAGCAATCCGCCGTGTATGCGACTGTGACGTGCCGGCGAAGTATACGTCTCCGACCGGCAGCCGGCCGCTGAGCGGCAGTGAGTACGTGCCTAGCATTTCCAGCAAGAGGCTGCGATGACGGGCTTACCCTTCCACCCAAGCACGAGGCACCCCTTCTCTTCGGCCACCGTGTAGCCGCTGCCTCCGGCATTCTCCTCCAGCCACTCCCGCGCCTTGGCCGCCATCTTGATCGGCATGGACTGGAACCCCGCGCGGCTCATGCGCCGCCGCCACTGGTCCGCGCGCTCGTGCCGTTCCATGCGCGCCGCGCCCTCGCACCCGACCACGTTCCGGATTTCGGCGCCGAAGTGGAACTGCTCGACACGCGCGCGCCGCGCGTCGTAGCGCGGGAGCGCCGCGTCCAGCGCGTCGAACAGCGCCGCGTAGTAGTGAAGCGCCTCCATGAACCGCCCCAAGAAGAAGGGCCCGTTGTGTCCGGCGTCCTGCTCGACGAGCACGAACGCCTTGGGCGAAAGTTTCCGGATGGTCTGCAGCACGGAGTTGAGCGCGCCGCGGCTCTCCTTCACCACGCAGTGCAGCTCCAGGACGCTGTTGATGGCCACGGCCTCGCCGGCTTCGACGCCGAGGTCGTCCACGTGGAGGCTCTCCAGCGTCCGGTCAACGGCCCTGAACTCGAGGAGCATCCCTAGCTCCTCAGCGTACGCCTCAAGCTCGCGCCCGACGGCTCTCATGGTGTCCAGGCGTGCGCCGACGCCGGTGACACGCACGCGCGACGGCTTGCCGCCAGCGCGAGCGGCGAGGCCGTCGAGCAGTGCTAGCCACTGGTGGCCACGGTCCAGGCCCAGCGTCATGCCAAGGTCCACCACGTGGACGGTGCTCTCTCCCTCGAAGGCCTCCAGGATGGACACATTTGCCACGAAGTGCGCGAAGCGCAGGTAAGGGCACAGCTCGTACGCCACGGCTAGCGCCTCACCGCGCGCTCCGTCGAGGCAGGACGACCGCGGGACGCTGAACGCCATGCTTGCTGGCCCTAGCGACGGTGGGTGCGCGAGGGCGAGGCGGTCGGCGAGGCCCTGCACGAAGCATGACGCAACGCGCTGGAACGCCGTGCCGTGCACGGGCGCACCGATCTGGAGCTCGCGCAGAAGCGCTGCGGCTTGCGCGCGGTCGCGGCACGCCACCGCCTCGGCGCAGGCCACGAGCAGCTGCACGAGCCGCATGCCATCTGCGCCGCCACCACCGCCGCCCACACCCGCTGCAACCACCGCCTCGTTTTGCTCCAGCTGGAACGGCCCGCTGACGCCCGCCGTTGGCGACTCCAGAGCCTCCAAGGCCTCCACCTTCTGCTTGCAGCTCTCGAGGACGTCACGGAACTGCTTCTTCCTGACGCGCGACGACTCGACGTCCACCTGCGCCGGCGGCCACGAGGACTGGTACGGTGAGCTGACGTAGTCAACCTTGGTGGCCTTGTGAGCACGGGACTGCCGAGTTCTAGCTCGTCGCCGTCCAGCGCGACCTCCTCGATGCCGTAGTAGTAAGGGTGGAGGAAGTTGTCTAGTTCTTGCTCAGTGTAGAACGAAGCATTTTGCTGGGTCAAACACAAGGAGGTGGTGAAGTTGTTGGGTGACATGTCCATTTAGTACGTGCAAGTGTGTATGCTTAGTACACTTGATCCTAGTAGTTCAATTATATCTTGGTTGCAATGCGAATGGCCTAATCAACTTGTTGGCTAATCGAACCTCTATATATAGACCGCCGAGTTGGTGGGATTCGAGTAGTATACGACGTACGAGGTGGCATAGTTAATTAATTGATCGATCTCGTCTAAAAATATGTCTCTGTTGTACAACTGTGAGTTTTGTTTTCCCTCTATTGGTTTATGGATGATTAATCGAATTAACTTCCTCTGAGTTAGGTGACATCATTGATTCACGGTTGTAACCATATTGTAACTCATGACTAGCACGCATTACAAAGCAAATCCAACGATTCAGAGCATTTTTCTCAGTTGCAACTTAACTTGCAACTTATAGGTGCACGAGCTGCGATGCAAATCCGACGTTGTATGACTCTAGTGACCGCTAAGAGATGAGAATTAGCAAAACAACATGTTTATTTCCTTTGTTCGGTTTTAATTACTCCGAGCCTCACATTTCTTCATTAGTACCAACCCCAGAAGTAATGCTTCATTACAAACGTTTTACCAAAATTGATTAGTGTTGAACATATCACTTTGTGATGATATTAATCATCGGTTGCGGCGTGAATCTTTCCGTGGTTTCATCGTTGGTTGGTCATTGATCTATGCTTTGGGCCAAATGGCAGAAAATGATACCATGGTGGTTGTTTGGCTAGTTCCACACTTTGACTACTTGTAAGTGTTAGAGCTCATTTAGTTTCCTATCATATGGTAATGTTTAGTACACTCTAGCCATATCTAAATCAAAGAATGACGTGAAACTAAACCATGTACACGCTTATTAGTTCTAGGGAAGGAGGTGAAATCACCTATCCTAATTTTGCTGAGAACTGATTTTCTGTTAAGCGGCCTGGGAAAACTACTTCATGTAAGACTGGCCATGATGATTTCATTGATGCAATGGAACAGGGAAAGACCTCCCTGAGAATCTAAAAACCAAAATCACCTATCCTGTTTTCGATGCATTGTTTTTTATGTTTCGTACCAATCACTTCTATTAGTATATCACTAGATAACTGAGTTATTTACATTTGTGACCTTGTTACTTTTACCGACACTCTTAGCTACCAAGGTTCTATCGAAGAGACCTATTTACTGTGGATTCTATGTTACTTTTACCGACACTCTTAGCTACCTTGAAGAGACCTATTTACCGTGGATTCTATGTTACTTTTACTGACACTCTTAGCTACCAAGGTTCTATTGAAGAGACCTATTCACTGTGGATTCTATGTTACTTACTGATATGGTATCGATGCATTCTTTTATGTAAAACCTGGTGGGCTTTATAGCACTATGCTAACAACAATAAACGTCTCTGGATGTACTATCTATCATCGCATACACAAATAAAGAGTACTACTTGTGATGATCTTCTGCTCAGTAGTGGCCCATGTATGGTAAAATAATATGCCTAGTCTTTACCTAATAATAAAAGCGATAAGGCTTCCGCCGTTTGGTTTGGTAGGTCATCCAATTTACCCCTGGAATAGTACATAATTACCCACATATGCCACCCGTAAGTTGAAAAAAACGATTCGGTTTAGTGATCTCTCGACGGTAATCGTAAGCTGAGCGGATACGTTCTCTAAATCGTATTCGTAGGCCTCAAAGAATCCCATCAACGAACCCCATACTCGCCTATACTCCACGTTGACGTCGTCCTTACTGGCGGTGCTGCCCGACGGGGGCGCGCGCTCGAACTTTCTCCAGGCTGGCACTTACCGGCGGCGGAGGCGATCGACCACGACATAGCCCCTGTGAGATTGGCTGGTAGCCCGCCAAGCTCCGTCGTGGCCTCGACTGTCGATGCCCGACGTCGTTCCCAGCGACAGAAGCAACGCCCGTGCTCACAGGTGCCGACGGCGTTCGGTTCAGGTGAGAAGTGGTCATAGAAGGATTAGCTAGCAAGATTAGGAAAGCACTGATACGAGACGTCCCTCTGTCTCCGCTGCCCAGCAGCTCGCACTTCCTGCTGCTCGCCAGCACCCCTGCACTCGCGCTCTCTTCAATGCTGGCCTCCTGCTGCTCCACGTTGGCCTGCCGCTCCGAGATGAGGACGACAACCTGCAGCTCCAAGAGCACCTGTAGCTAAAACGCTCAGTACCGAGGTTTACTACCCAATGCTCCACGCACCATCCCATATCGATGCAAGTTTACAATGCAGAACCATGTTGGACTGTAAATAAGGTAATGCTTGGAATATCTGCTAGCATTCTTAGTTTACGATGTTGTTCAGTCTGGTGTAGCACTGTGATTTTTTCCATCTTCTGTTCTGCTATATATATGATTACATTTCAAATAAGTTTATTGAATTGGGCTGCTTTTGTTTCAGGAAATAAGTTTATTGAGTTGGACTGTAAGATGGTCTAAAAAATTATTTTTGCTTCGCCTAATGCAGGTCACCAAGTTGATGTTGGCCAAGTTTTTATTATTATCTGATCATTTGCTATCATGAGAATAAGCTCGTGCAGAACCTATCAAAATTTGCTGTGGTTCATATTGTACAACGTTATGAAGCCTAATATGCAGAAATAACAAATATTATGTATCAAAGAAAGTTATTTTTGTTTTTGACTACTGCAATTGCATTTCCTTATGCAACCTCAATATTTGTGTAAAAAAGTTTGATCATACATGGACCATACTTCTAAGTAGTCAGACTCATGCCAACATCACATCAATTATAGATGGCGAGTGTGACCAGATGTGAACAACATGACCTGGAGCTCATTCTAAAACATAACGTTTGAACAACATTTGTGTTTATTGTTTGATCCCAATCGCACGGGAGGTGCCAAAAAAAATTATATGAAAGATTATCTTTTCTTTCCCGTTGCAACGCACGAGCACGTTTCCTAGTAACGTTTAGAGTGAAAGGCACCAGAGGTCACGAAGTTGCGCGAAAAGTAAGGATTGGTCACCAAGTTGAAAAACCTCAAAACGAGGTCACGAAGTTGTGGAGTAGTCAATTTTTGGTCATTCTGTTACGGTGGCGTCAAGTTGCTGACGTGGCAGTGTGTTTTTTACAAAAAACACCTTGAAATTTTATACATTCTAATTGTTAGGTCCTTCTCCATATTTATTTTCGATGCTAGCAAGGTTCTAACAATTAGAATACATAAAAGTTCAAGTTATTTTTTGTAAAAAAACACACTGCCATGTCAGCAACTTGACGCCCACCGTGACGAAATGACAAAAAATTGACTACTCCACAACTTCGTGACCTCGTTTTGAGGTTTTTCAACTTGGTGACCAATCCTTACTTTTCGCGCAACTTCGTGACCTCTGGTGCCTTTCACTCTAACGTTTAATAGCAATAAAAAATGCACCGACTCCTTCTCACTGAAACTGAACGTTCAGAGGGTTACACAACGAACAAAAAGACAGAAACATCTAGATTAAGTCTGTCGAGAAGGAATCCGCTAGCAGCCCTGATCCCCCCACCCCCATTGGAACATTGGAAAGAGTAAGATAAATTTTGCACCGTCATATTTGTGTAATTACTGACTGATGCCAAGTGCCAAAAACAGGTGGCGGATTCCTCTGGTGCCACGGAATGTCCCCCGGCGCACCTGATATTTAGTCCGGATTTGCTTGGCTAGCTGGAGAGAAAACGGCTGGCCAGAACCATAGCTAGGGGCATAACATTATTAGTAGAACCCTATCATCAGGTTAATTAATCAATTAACGCCGGATGGGACAGCTGAAATAGTAGCTTCGTTACAAACAAAGCAGCATTTTACACCTTCAACTTTTCCCTATGTGTTGCTTTCAAAAGGAAATTCTAGTTGTCTCTTGTGGGCGCGCACACGGTCTGCACCGGCCACCATCGCATCAGTGTGGAGCGACTGTTTCTTCCCTCAGGATTAGTAGTAAAATAACAGAAGCTCTCGAGCTAGAAGTAGAATATCAGAGCAGCTGGTCGATCGATCCGGGGTTTTGCTAGCTAGCTATAGCTCAGAGAGAAGATCGATTAAACTAGGCAGGGATATGAGGACCCTTTCAACACGGGCGTCACCTGGCACGCCATCTCCCTTCGTCTCCACTCGGCGCCGGCGTGTAGCACGATATCACGCGATCGAGAGGAACCCCCGGCCTTGTTCGAGTGTAACGTTAACTGTTTTGTTTGTACGATGATAAAATTCGTCGATCGACAATGCAGTTATGAATGCGAGATGGTTGACTGATGCCATGCATTTCTGTCGATGTAAACCAAAGGAGCTGGTATGTATGGCCTGACGCACTCAAAATTCGATCGATCGGCTTCGATCGTGTGTGGAGCGAATGAATGTGCCGTTTGTGTGCGTGATTCGAGCTTAGGCATGCACATGCATTCATGCTGCTCACGTGTATTCAGTGGCAGAGACGGGATTACGGGATTTCAACTCTGTATAGTCAATATAAAATTGTGTAGTCAAATACACATATTTATAATATATTTTTATTATTTTTCCATGATTTTCTGCTTGTATTGTCAAAAACGTTGTGAAACAGAGGAAGTACCTACATATATACTGCAGACATGTTACACTGCTTCATCCGTCGCTCTATTTCTCCAAGGGAAAGTGGATCGATGCTGCGAAAAGTCCTTTTGACTCCCGAGATCTAGTGATATCACTATTTTATAAAATTCAGAAAATATATTTAAAAGTTTCAAAAAAATCTAAAAACGCATGTTTTCAATGATGTATAGTATAAGCACGCAAATCATAGTGCGATTTTTTTTATTATTATAGGCTACACAAAAATAACAAAAGTTGGAGATTTGAAACTATACATTTTCACTATACTCATATATGTATATTTTTCATTTTTATGTACCTCAAAGCATGAAGTATTTTGTATTGAGATTTTACAGGTTTGTAGAATATATCATTGAGAACATGCATGATTTCAGAAGTCTTCGAAAGTATTTTTTTTAAAAAAATAATAAGATCACTGGAGTTAGCACGAGCTCGTCGACCCTGGTGCTATGTGAGAGCAAGACAAGAACTTCCGTACGTACCGTTCCTTTTGGCCCCGGACATCATCTCCAAATTAATGGACCTGGTAAATGCTTGTTGTTTTTAGATGATTTTGTACTTTGGTATGTATGGATGTGCACGTACGAGTCTGAATTGGTCAAGCCGATGAGCTCTCTTATGCTTAAGCCAGTTATAATTTGGTTCCGTACGAGAATTGGTCAACACTGGCTATTGTCATGTACTGCTCTTCTCCAATTCCATCAAACTCAATAGCATATGCCAACTTTGCAAGGTTGTTATACTTTGGCAAGCATAGTAACCATCTTTCGAGGCTCGATCCACAAGGAGAAGAAAATCGCGGCCGGACGTGCTATGTTTGAATGTGATGCTTCATGTCATGCATGGCAGTTAATCTATGTGCTTAGTTACTGTATAAACATAAGTGATTTGTTCATCAATCGTAGTACGTCATTGGGTTTTTTACAAGGGCATATGGCGCCAGGGGCAAATCTGGTCCGTCAATTCCTTCCATCCAATGGACCAGATTCGCCGTGGACCAATCCGTTTTCGTCCGTCAGTCAACGACGAATCTGGTCTGTCGGATGGACAAAACGGACGGACCAGATTTGCCCCTGGCGCCATATGCCCTTGTAAATCTCTTTTTAGGTCAATTGGTGTGTATATGGATTGAGATACTTTGACGACATCCATCATCCATGCATGCCCGTCTATGGAAACACTTGCTAACTAGCACTCTACTACTACTACTACTACTACTACTACTACTACTACTACTACTACTACTACGAGAGTACAAGATCTTTCACGGTGGCATGTTTTCTGAAAGAGACAGTATGTGTGGGAGAGACGCAGTTTGATTCTTTCTTGTTCCCGTTTCGTCCAATAATAGCTGAGAAAGCAGCTAGTTAGCTATGTAATGGACGTTGTTCAATTGCAGTCTTTACAGATAGTGATCGATCCCTCAGGGGAAAAAGATAGCGACTGATAGCGATCAAAGATTATCTCCTAGTTAACATGCATTTTATACTAGCAAAACTGTCTATGCTAGGCAAGCTGGTGCTTCTATCTATCTTAATGCTAGACTAGAAAGAATACACATATATACTATACATACGTACGTATTTTAGTTAATGATGCCATTTTTGTCACAATGTTCAGAAGCTAGGAGGCATGGACGTCGATCGATACCTGTTACTTTCGCGATCCAACTAAAATATTAGGCAATTCTTGTTCCCGCGAGTAAACAATTCTTCATTAATCAATGCAAACACACAATTGTATATGCTACTGCCATGCAAGGTGGTGCTAGTGCCAAGTGGTACCAACAAGTACACGCTCGTCACTACTGACGCACTTGGGCCAATCACATGCTCTGAAAAGATCAAATGCGTTAATTTTCTCCTTTATACAAACCATGGGTACGTTGTTAATCGTTACCCGTTATTTTCAAAGAAGGAACAATCCTGTGCTACACCTCCAGCCTGAGCTAGCCCACATTGTTGTGTCTGTCCTACTATATTACCGCAGTCCTCCACTCAGCTCCGTCCCGGTAACCGTCTCCTCAGTGCGCCATCAATCGTCTCCCCGGAAAGAGGACCACCAAAAATGCTTAACACGCTAGAATTATTCTTGTATTTGGATGTTGTACCCTAATACACGGTCACTAGGGTTGTAAAGCGTTGCCCGGATTGGGCCCGCTTTGTAACATACAGAGTTTAAGTTCTAAATCGAACTGTGGTGGGTTCGTTCAATTTTCAGTACATACGACTTTTTCGGAACTATGTAGGTCGCCGCCACCATCCATCACGTAAATAGGATCTTCTCAAGTCTCATGCCCAAATGCACTTCAACAACAAGAAACACTCGTTCAGTGGTCACCTAGAAAAGGTCGCACATAATCTGTAGAATCTGATTTGAAATACATACAAAAGATAACAGGTAGTCAAAACGGAGACCGTGCTACATGTAGCTTTTTATTATTCAAAATTCAAAAAACATATTTTAAAGTTTAAAAAAATATGAAAACGGTTGTGAATGTAGATAATAGTGCATTCTACCAACATGTAAAATCTCAACTTAAAATAATTCATATTCTGGGCTACACAAAAATAAAAATAAAAACATGTCACGTCTTGTGGAGTTCAATTTTGCAATGTTCACTGCATTTAAATTCAGATTTTATCATTTTAACACAGCTCAAAATACAACATACTTCTAGTTGAAATTTAACACGTCGGTAGGATACAGCATAAGCAATACATGTGTTGCGTGCACGTAGGAGATTTCATCTTTTTTCAGTTCCTTTTCAAGTAAGCATGTTAAGAGGGAGGCTAATAAGTCTGCGGATTATTGTGCTAAGCGTGTGCCTGTAACCTTCCGGTTTCAGAATGCTGGCTCCGCGATAGTCCGATGTTTTTTGTAAGCAGCCATCTGGCTGATTGTAAACGTTTATCCATGAAACAATAAAGTCCCAAGTTAGTGTGCAAAAAAAAGTTCCACCCAATGTAATTTTTTTTTGAGCATCCCAATGTAATTTCTGTGTAGCCTCCGTTGCGCTCAAATGTTTGCCCGCGCGTGCACGCCATCCCGTGGAGCTTTGTCCACTGCCCACAGACTCTGGCTAGGCTGAAAGCTGCCCCATAACATTCTGTTTGGGCTAAGCTTCCAATCCCCAGCCCATTAACCACATGCTGCCTGAAAAACAAACAATTAGCCACCACGCTGATAGCCTAACGTTAAGAATTCTTGATTTGTAATTCTCAAAAAAAAATCTTAATTTGTGCCTTCAAATTATTCCGGTTTCGAGTATAGTACTCTCGAGATATTCCTCCAACCACCTACGTAGAAACTTTTTTGTTGCATTACATTAGAGAAGCAACACAAGTTCAAAAAAAAAAATAGAGAAGCAACTCGAGTTACTAATAATCATGAAAGGCATTCCGAATTTACACGTACGCACGGTGATCTCAAGACTCTAGTGAGTTAGCTAGTCCATGGTCTTCTTGTAGTTGTACCACCGTGCGACCGCCAGGTAGGCGCCGAAGTTGCCGACGCACAGCATGGCGAGCAACCAGAAGAAGTAGTCGAGGTGGCCGTCGTTGATGTCGTCGGGGATCCACCCGGGACTCCCACCCCTCGCCGTGCCGCGCACCACGACGGCCACGAGCGCAGAGCTCGCGTAGTTGCCCAGCGCGAACGCCGCTTTGGCAAGGCCCGAGCAGACGCTCCGCATGGCGTCGGGCGCCTGGTCGTAGAAGAACTCCATCTGGCCAATGAATGTGAACACCTCCGCCGCGCCCACCACCACGTACTGCGGCACCTGCCAGAAGATCGACATCGGGACGTATTCTGCACCGTCCGCTCCGACGTACGTGCCATGGCGGTCGAGGATGCGGCGGCGAGCGACCTCGAGTGCGGCGGCGAGCAGCATGGCGAAAGTGAGGACGACGAAGCCGACGCCAATGCGGGCCAGCTGCGTGAACCCGCGGTGGTAGCCCGTGAGACGGCGCGCGAGCGGGACGACGGCGCGGTCGTAGAGCGGCACCCAGAACATGACGCTGAGGGTGCCGAAGACGGAGAGCACGGCGGCGGGGATTCGGAAGCTGCCAATGTGGGGGTCCAGCGTGTCGCCCTGGAGGATGAAGGTGGTGGACATTTGTGTGTAGGCGGCGGCGAAGATGATGCCGCACGCCCACACGGGGAGCATCCGCAGCACGCACTTGAGCTCCTCCACCTGCGTCACCGTGCACAGCTGCCACGGAGTCCCTGGCCGCACCACCTTGTCGCCCGCCGTCTTCACCGCCGCCTTGTCCCAGAATCTGAGTCATTGATCGGTTAACATCAATCCGTCTTCAATGACTGTTTGGATTATTTTCAACTTTTCATCGTCAGCAATAGACGAAAGGAAAAGCTGCACCAGATGGAGACTAGCTACGAGTAGTAGAGGCGAGAAATCAGCCCGTGCCAATGGATGCTACGGTAGCGACGGGCGCTAACTGACCTGAACTGGTCAGTGTGCGAGAGGCGGCGGCTCCCCCGTATCGCGGACATGCCATCGTCGCCGTCACACTCGTGCAGCAGCGCGGCATCGTCCGGCACCTCCACGTCGCACTTCCTGGCGGCGGCGACAACTACCTGCGCGATTCTGGTGAGCGGGCTGCCCCGGGTGGTTGATGCCAGCGGTACTCACCCGTGCCGGCGAGGAACTGGGCGACGGCGAGCACGCTGAGCAGCGCCAGGATGCTGTACCCGAGCCACCACCCGTGGGCGGTTTGCACCCACACCAGTACGGTGCCACCGACGAGCGAGCCCACGTTGATGGAGAAGTAGAACCAGTTGAAGAAGGAGCTCTTCCGCCCGCGCTCTGACTCGTCGTCGCCGAACTGATCGGCGCCAAACGACGCCATGATAGGCTGCAGGGCGCTGCCCAGTGCCACCACGTACAGGCCCGCGTAGAACACCGCACTGTGCAGCGCCGCCGACGCGCTCGCCGTCACCACCCCATACCCCTGTCCAAATTAAACACGACACTCTATGATCAAGGCGATCGACGGCGGCGCCCGCATGTACATGCGCCGTTGTTGTCTTCGCCGGAGCTAGCACGGTCATGCTCGGGGACGATTTGGACGCAGATACGTACCGCGACGGAGATGACGAGGCAGAGGGCGATGGTCCAGTATCTGCCGAGGAAGGAGTCGGCGAGGAAGGCGGCGGCGAGCGGCGTGATGGCGCAGGTGCCCACCCAGTTGGTGACGCTGTTGGCCGCGGACTTGCTGTCGGCGTGCAGCTCGACTTTGAGGTAGTTCACCAGGTTCGTCGACAAGCCGAATTAGGCGGTGTACTGGAAGCAGTTGTTCACTGCTCGCCGTACATGCATGCATGATCGGACAGGCCAGCATTAAGCATACACAAGACAGTAGGAAACAGAACAGTTAAAAGGAAGTAGTCTGCGTTCTGCAAAGTGTTACCGAGGAGGAAAGCGCAGCCCCACGAGCTCCGGCGATGGTCGCTGGACGTCCGGCGATCGTCGTCGCCGGCGTGGGAGTCTTTTGATTCTAGCTCTACATCTTCCATAGTCTGAAGTTTGAGCACAATTTGGATGGAATTTACAGGGGATCATGCAGAGCAATTGAAACCATTTCAGGGACAGCACTACATTAACTTGCTGCTGATCACGACATGTGGTTGATTAGCACTGATTGGTAACTACGGTAAAGAAGCGCTCGCTGATGACATATGTAAGAAGGTCGGGAGTTGTGAGTGTTGCATATTTAGATGATCTAGGCTGTTCTCCTAGGTCAATTTTTTTCGGCTGCTACAGTAGGGCGGTACTACAGTAAATGCTACAGTAGGGCGGTGCTACAGTGCCGCCTACACTAATGTGGTGTCTTGATCGGAAACATCAAATTATGATCCAACGGTGCTGGTTTCTCACAGTGCTAAACAAAATAAAAGGCAGTGAGATAAACCTAGAGAGGTGAGAAGGTGACAGAAGCTCTCGGTCTTTCTTTCTCACTCTCTCCAACAGACTCACTAGCAAAGCCACCGATCAGGCAAGGACTGCAAGCACTAGGAAGAACCAGTTCATCCACCAGATCGAATTGCTGGTGGCAAGAAGGTGGAACAACAAATTACGATGGCAGGAACTCAAGATCAAGGTAATTTTTCCAATCCATCTTTAGGTTGTGGCTCAATCTTGAGCTAGTTGATCTTGCTGGATACAACAATGGTATCAGAGCCTTCTAGCTCTTAAGTTTGAGTCCCCTGATGCTAAAGTTCATGTTAAGATCAAGCATGTTCATGTTGTTCTATAAGATGTTCTTCCTGGTTAAGTAAAGTTATGTTTTAGCCCTGTCTCTTTCAAGTTTTTAGCCCTAAAAGATCTTTTGAGGTTCTAGGTTTTCAATTATGCAATTACTTAAAGTGGACTGATGCACATATAGAAAATCCCCATTTTAAAAAACAAAAACCTAGAACAGAAATTCTTTTGTTCTATCCCCTAAATTGGATCAAGGGTTTCGGTTTATGTCACGAATTGATGGGGAAAGAAGCTAATTATGCATGAATCCTAATGCTTTCCCCAAATCCGAGACCCTAGCTTAAGAAATTACTTGATTCCCTTATGTTTAACTTTGTGGTTTCGGTTTAAAGCACAATTAAAGTGGGGATTGAATGATTCGAAGGGAAAACCCCAATAAAATCCCCAATTTCCGAAACCCTAAGTTTTCAAATTTCCCAAATCGGAGGAACCCTAACCCTAATTTGAAGATTAAGGTGGCGCATTTTTACCTTATGGGCATTGTCGTCGTCGCTGGCCACGATGGCGTCAGATCCATCTCCTTATGCTGGCAGGTGTGCTCGGGCTCGTACCCGAGCGACCTCGCCGTCCGTCGCACCGGACCGTGGCGTTGCTTCCCCACGCGCGTGTCGCCGTTGAAGCCCGCTGCGGTGCTGGACTTGGCGATGGTCGTCGATGCCGACGCGGGGACGCCCGCTCGTGCGCCGTCGCCTCGCACAGTGCCGCCCAGAGCCACTCGACGGAGGTGCGCGCTAGCCAAAACCGCACACAGCTCCGGCGAAGGGGCCTGGATGACGCCGACGTCCTCTTCCCCGTCGCGCGGTGCTTGTCACTGTTGTCCCTCTTCGGTCACTCGTCGATGCGGGAGACAGAGGAGAGGCGGAAGCGGAAAGGGGAGAATGGAGCTAGGGTTTTCACGGGGGCACCGTCTCCAGGTGACGCGCTGGGCAGCCTGGGCTTGTCCCAGATGCATCTCTTCCCGGCCGTCGGATCGCATCCGACGGCTCGTGGCGCTGTAATGGGCTGTGGCCCAGGAGGGGATTAGGGGGAGTGTGGCTGGGCTGGGCCAAATTCGGCCCAGTTCGGCAGATTATGCTGAATAAAAAAATTGGGGCTGAAATAAATAACTTTCAGGGCTATTTTTTTTCCTGCATGATTTATTATACTTATTAGTTTATTATTAGTCATGTTTTAATTGCCTTGCTTAGTTATTTACATGTTTATTATGTTTATTATTGAGTTTGTTTATGATTTATGAATTATGGTGATTTTTATCACTATGATCATTATGGAATAATGTTTCCGCTGCGAAATAAAGTTTAATGGATCCTCAAATAAAGTGTGGTTTTATGCTTTGTCATTCTGACCAAAGTTGTTTGACGGGCATTTTAACCGCAAAATTCTTTTATTGATCCGTTTCACTTCTGGCCAAAGCTGATGTGAACCGGGTTAGTAGAAGGAAATTAATGAATGAGGATTATTAATGTGTGGCTTTTATTTATCAATTTGGCCAAAGCTAATTGATGAATATTTGTCCACAAAATTTTGTTGTTCATTTTCATCTCTGGCCAAAGCTGTTTTGAATTTGATCAATAGAATTTAATGATGATTATGATGATGCTTACTAAAGCATTTTGAATTTTTCTTTTGCAGCAACTAATGTCTCTAATATTGCTGGAATGCTAAATGGCATCGAACAGCTAAATGGTAGCAATTATGTTATGTGGAAGGAGAAGCTGAGATACGATGGCCTTACTCAATATTGATTATGCTCTCCTTAATGATCCTCCTGAGGCACCTAAAGAAGATAATGAAAATTATGAAGCCCTCAAGAAGGAATATGATGTTATAAGGCTAAGTGGGATGACTCTAATCGCAAGTGCCTTATGATGATAAAGGGCTCCATTACACAGAGTATGAGGGGAGCCCTTCCTGACTGTGAGACAGCTAAAGGGTACTTTGCAAAAATTGAGCATCAGTTTAAAGGGTCTTCTAAAGTTTATGCAACAAGCCTTATTCGAAGACTAATTGATGAAAAATATGATCCACTGGAAGCCTTCGAGAGCATATTATGAAGAAGTGCAACATGGCTGCCAAACTTAAGTCTATGGAGATGGAGATTTCTAGTGGTTTCCTCGTCCATTTTATTATGTCATCTTTGCCTCCTCAATTTGATCCATTTATGATCAACTATAATGCGATGGATGTCAAATGGGAGATTGATGAAATGATGGCGCGATGTGTGCAAGAGGAAGAAAGGCTTAAGGCTGACAGAATTGAGCATATTAATCAGTTTGCTCATTCACAAAAGAAGAGGTATAAAAAATTTGTGAATGATTATATGAAGCCCAAGCCTAATAAGTTAAGGAAAAAGGCCAATCTTCAAAAGGTTCACAGCAAAAGAAGCCAGAAAGAGGCCTAATGCGGAAGAAAATAAATCTAATGCTTGCCACTTTTGTGGAAAAGGTGGGCATAGCAAAAGGATTGTTTTGGCTTCAAGAGATGGCTCAAGAAAAAGGTACCGATGTTATTACTTTTGTTGAAGAATCCCTTTATGTTAATTATGCCACCAATACTTGGTGGATTGATTCAGGTGCAACAATTCATATTGCAAATTCGTTGCAGGGATTCAATATGAGGAGGACCCTAAAAAGAGGGGAAAGAACAATTAGAGTTGCTAATGGTGTTGAAGCTTATGCCGAGGCGCTTGGAGATTTCACTCTCATACTTCATGGTGGTTTTAGGCTTCAACTAAATAATGTTCTCTATGTACCCTCGATGAAACGGAATTTAGTTTCCGTCTCATGTTTAGATGATGATGGTTATGAGTGTCACTTTGGGAATAAGCAATGTATAATTATGTATGACAATAATAATGTTGGTCTTGCTGTCGACAAGACAAACTTTATGTAATATCCCTATGTGATGATATAAATAATGTGGGTTCTACCTCAAATTAAATGTCGGTACCAAACGCAAACGTAATGATAATGAGACTTCTTCGAAATTATGGCACTATCGTTTAGGCCATATTTCGAGGGGGAGAATTGAGCGTCTCATTAAAGATCAATTCTTCCTTCTCTTGATTTTACGGATGCGGATGTTGATCATTGTATTGATTGCATCAAAGGAAAATATGCCAAGAAAATTAAGAAAGGTGCAAATCGAAGCACGGGAGTTTTGGAATTAATTCATACGGATATATGTGGTCCGTTTAATGTGAGATCGGTGGATGGTTTTAATTCATTCATAACGTTCACCGATGATTTCTCCCGTTATGGATATATTTATCAAATTAAAGAAAGATCAGAGGCATTAGACAAGTTCAAGATTTTAAAGCTGAGGTTGAAAATCAATGTAATAAAAGAATTAAAGTTGTAAGATCTGATCGTGGTGGAGAATACTACGGCAGACATACTACTTATGGCCAAATTCCTGGACCGTTTGCAAAATTCTTACAGGAAAATGGCATTGTAGCCCAGTACTCAGCACCGGGCGAACCCAGCAAAATGGGGTGGCTGAAAGGCGAAACCGCACACTTATGGATATGGTGCGGAGTATGTTAAGCCACTCCACTCTGCCGGTAAATTTATGGATGGAAGCCCTTAAAACAGCAGCACATATTCTTAACAGGGTTCCTAGTAAATCGGTGCCCAAAACACCGTATGAATTATGGACTGGGAAAAAGCCAACCCTGAATTATTTTCATGTATGGGGCTGTCCTGCTGAAGCAAGGATTTTTAATCCGGTTATGGGAAAATTAGACCCCAAGACAGTCAGTTGCCATTTTATTGGTTATCCTGACAAATCTAAAGCATATCGATTTTATTGTCCAAATCAGGCAACTAAGTTTGTTGAAACAAGACACGCTGTGTTCTGGAAAATGATGTGATGAGGGGGAGCATAACACCTCGGGAAATAATTTTGGAGGAAAAACGGGTATATGTCCCGGCTCCAATAATTAGAACCTATTTTCCCGGTGTCTGCTGATATTGCACCTCCTGTTAATAATACACCTGCTGAGACTCCTGTGACTATTTCAGATGTCACACCTGATGATACTTCTATTGAAGATACTCAGCAGCCTCAAATTGTTGATGATGTGCCAAATAATGAACCTCTCAGAAGGTCACAGCGGGCTAGAAAGTCTGCTATTCCTGATGATTATTTCACTTATATGAGTGAGGATGAATGAGTCAATTGATAATGATCCCACCTCATTTAAAGAAGCTATGCAAAGTGAATATTCGTCTGAATGGCTTAATGCCATGAAAGATGAAATGAAGTCCATGAGCATTAATGATGTATGGGACTTAGTAGAAATTCCCAAAGGAGCTAAAATAGTTGGAAGTAAATGGGTCTATAAGACCAAACGTGACTCCAAGGGTGATATCGAAAGGTTCAAAGCCAGCTTGTGGCAAAAGGTTTCACTCAAAGAGAAGGGATTGATTATAATGAAACATTTTCACCCGTCTCTCCAAGGATTCATTCAGAATAATTATGGCACTTGTGGCTCATTATGATTTAGAGCTGCACCAGATGGATGTTAAAACGGCATTTCTAAATGGTGACTTGCATGAAGATGTATACATGGCACAACCGGAAGGTTTTGTTGTGGAAGGAAATGAACATTTGGGATGTCATCTGAAGAAATCCATCTATGGCTTGAAGCAAGCATCAAGAGAGTGGTATTCAAATTTGATCAAGTCATAAAGGAATTTGGTTTTAAGGAAAATAAAATGGACAATTGTGTTTATGTTAAGTTCAGGGGGAGTAATTTTATCTTCCTGATATTATATGTTGATGACATACTCTTGGCCAGCAGTGATATAATATGCTAATGGAGACCAAGAGTTTTGTCATCTAAATTCGATATGAAAGATCTCGGTGAAGCAGCTTATGTTTTAGGAATTGAAATTCACCGGGATAGATCCAGAGGATCTTGGGGCTATCTCAGAGAGCATATATTGAAAGGTACTGAAAAAGTACAACATGCATAAGTGCTCAGCCTCGCCTGCTCCTATTGTTAAGGGCGATAAATTTGGGACTTTTCAGTGTCCAAGAAATAATTATGAATCTGCGCAGATGAAGTCATTCCTATGCATCAATTGTTGGGAGCATTATGTATGCACAAGTGTGCACTCGCCCTGATTTAGCATTCGTGACCGGGATGCTTGGCAGATATCAGTCTAATCCAGGTCAGGATCACTGGAAGGCTGCTAAAAAGGTCTTGCGTTATTTGCAAGGTACTAAAGGCCTCATGCTTACTTATGAGAAATCTGATAACCTTGAAGTGGTGGGTTATTCGGATGCTGATTTTGCGGGGTGTGTTGACACTAAGAAATCCACATCAGGTTATATTTTCACCCTCGCAAAGGAGCTATATCATGGAAAAGCTCAAAGCAAACTGTCACTGCATCGTCGACAATGCAGGCAGAATTTGTAGCATGTTATGAGGCTACCGGGCAGGCGGTATGGCTGAAGAATTTTATCCCGGGACTGAGAGTGATTGACAGCATTTCCAGGCCTCTCACTCTGTACTGCGATAATCAACCCGCAGTGATCTATCGAGTAACAACAAGTCAAGTGGTGCTGCCAAACACATTGACATAAATTCATGTTGTGAAAGATAGAATCCAGGATCAGACAATAAATGTCAAGTACATTAGTACTAAGTTCATGTTAGCGGATCCGCTCACAAAAGGCTTACCACCCAGCGTATTCAGAGAGCATGTTGCCGGCATGGGTTTGGTTGAAAGCTTTTAATCCTGGAGAAGTTGGAACTATTATGGCACCATCTCCCCAAAAGGTTCATTTTGAGATCGAGGGAACCATAGTCACTTGGTTAGCAGTACTTAATTGACTGTTGTAATCTATTGTCTTGGTGTACCATTTTATCAAAAGATGAGTCTGTAATGTTTATGATGTTTATGTAAAGAATTATGTAAATAAAGCTAATGTATAATGTGAATAAAGTTTATGGAGCTCATAAGTTAAAGAGGTTCATTTTGATATGAAGTGATGTACTATAGTCACTGGATTAAATGGTACCTAATAGACCATTATAATCTTTTCGTCTTAGTGCATTATTTTGTTGAAAAGTGAGCTTATAAAGTTCAGCCTTACGATCAAGGGGGAGAATGTTGGATATTTAGATGATCTAGGCTGTTCTCCTAGGTCAATTTTGGCTGCTACAGTAGGGCGGTACTACAGTAAATGCTACAGTAGGGCGGTGCTACAGTGTCACCTACACTAATATGGTGTCTTGATCGGAGACATCAAATTATGATCCAACGGTGCTGGTTCCCCTAGTGCACAGTGCTAAACAAAATAAAAGGCAGTGAGATAAACCTAGAGAGGTGAGAAGGTGACAGAAGCTCTCGGTCTTTCTTTCTCACTCTCTCCAACAGACTCACTAGCAAAGCCACCGATCAGGCAAGCACTGCAAGCACTAGGAAGAAACAGTTCATCCACAACGATGGCAGGAACTCAAGATCAATCTAATTTTTTCAATCCATCTTTAGATTGTGGCTCAATCTTGAGCTAGTTAGTTGATCTTGCTGGATACAACAGTGAGCAGATACAAATGCTTCGTGACAACGTACCCTGATCACGACTGATCGGTTATTAGTGCTCTGTTCGTGCCGATCTTCCTTTGCAGCTAGCTCTTCACCCTATGTTCTCGATACGTATTTTGTCTCTTTGGCTCTTTGACTAGCTAGCTGGTCTGCATATGGTGCCACCTGAGGGCTCATTTGGTGCACAGGGAAACAAGGGGATCCCGGCATTTTCCCCGGGTAAGAATCCCACGCGGAATATCGGCCCGAGTTTTTGGAGCGACGCATTTGGTGACAACGGGGAAGGGAAATTTCGGCCCGATCCCCGCGAAATCCCCGGGTTGCTCTCCCCACCTCCGGACAGGTGGAGAATTCTCCCCGTCTCTCTCGCGGCGCTCGCGACTCTGCGAGTTTAGCCGTCTTTTCGACCTCCGGCAGCCCGGCTCCGTTTCCTCCATCCTCAGCCTCTTCCTCGCGACCTCAGCCGCCATGGGGCCCTTCCGTATCGCGACCTCAGTCGCCGTATTGCGACCTCCTCCACCTTTCTAGCGACGGCCCACGTCCTCCGCCAGTCCTCCTCCCTCCGACGTCCGCCTCTCCTCAAGCTACAACACCGGTTACTTCTGTTCCCCTTGGTGAGCATCCCCAACTTGACTTCAACCATCTCCTGCCTTCGCCGCCCTTTCTTCCTTTCTGCTCCATGGATTCCCTAAGCTTCACTCAGATCTGGGCTGCTAGGGTTCGTGTTCTTAGGATGGAGTGAAGGTATTATCTGCTGCTCGTGAGGGAGGGTGCAACGTGACACTATTCAGGTTCTGGTTACACGCAAGATCGATCTGGTATATTTTTTGCAATCCAAACAGAATTTCTCTTGTATTTGTACACCTCTGTATATCTAGCTGATGTACCGGTATTAGCACTGAGACAATTGACTCCACAAGATTGCATGAATATGGTAGATAATGAATTTCCTGCCTGCTCTGGGAACTGCTACAATCTGTACAATTGCTAGTTTAACTGATTTCTTACATCGATGTTAATTCTGCTAGAGGCATACTATCTGACGACATGGATGTTAATTCTGCTAGCCTAGGCTGTGCGGCAATATTTGTTGCTGTAAATTCGAAAACCAATTGACCTTTGCAGAACACGCTCCCAGTTGACAAGATATTACTTTCATTTAATTTGACAAAAAAAATGACGAATTTGCAGGTTGCCGCAACAAGAACAATCTGGATTTGCTGGGCTCCATGCGGCGGCAAGCAGGCAGCAGGGCACGACCGCAAGCAGGAAGTAGCCGCCGCGCGAGATCGGGGCGAGGGCTCGATCTGTTTCTTGTGCCTGCACTATCTAGTGGAGACCATAATCTTTTTCTTGTGCCTGCACTACCTACTGGAGAAAAAGGGAAGTTTTAGCATTGTGACTTGATCTGTTCAGTTTGTAGGATTCAAACATATCTGCTTCCTTTGAAAATTTGGGTTGTTAGTACTTGTGCACATGTTATATTTTGTCGAAGTCCCTGTTGAGGTGTTTTTGTATTGTAATTACAAGAATGCTTCCCTTTTGGTGATTCACTACTTTTTGCAACTAAGATGATTATGAAAATGGTTGACATTACCTAGCTAATGACATTAAGAAATAATTCTTAGTTTGCTTCTATATTCATTCTTAGTTTGCTGCCATGGAGAAATAGTTTCTGTGAATTCATATAGTTGTACATCTGAACCATGTTGATTTGTTGTTGGTGCGCAACTGAACCATGCGTGTAAATATATATTTGCCTGGTCCTTGTCCTTGTAGATATGTACTTCCACTCTTATCTCAATCAGCACCCAGAATGCAGTAGCATCTTTTTAGCTAGGTGTGGCATCGCGCTGCATGTGCTCCCTTTCTTCTTGGTTTATTTGTCTACTTTCTTCTTGATTTTCGGGGCAACCTGCAGATATATTAATGCAGTAAATTGCTCATATGTATAATTTCTATCTGGACAATTTGATGATTGTTGATTTTACACTGCAAGAATAATGGTAGTTGCTAGCTGCATATTTGGTTTGCTTGTTATTTTAACAGAAGTATATTCTGAATATTTGTGGTCCACCAGGGGACGAGTAGAAGAACATGGAAAGAAGCTCATGGAGATGTTCCCAACAAGGCGATGGTAAAAGTTCTAGGAGCGGCAATGGTGAACTGGCACGGATCATCACGCCTAGATTTGTAGAATTAATATTTACTCTAGATTTGTCAATCGATTATATATGAAATTTATGCATCTGTTAACTTTATAGAAGATTCAGAACTCCCTGCTGTACGCCTGGATGTGCGGCTAATATAATTTTATGCATACACAACACGATACCACTAGGCACTAGCTACTCTTTTTTGATTTAGCATGAACGTCCATGCAGTATACACGTAGCAATCAATATGGTCAGAAGCAACAACAACAGGTCGTACCTTCGTGGCTGACCGTTCCTTCCCCCGTGGCCCGTGCCACCAAATGGCAACAGGGAACGGACATTATTTTCCCCCACGGGGAGGGGAACGCATGTGCAGTTGAAAATTCCCGAGGTGCCATTTCTTCCCTGGGTGTTTTATACCCTACGACCAAATGAGCCCTGAGAGCTGAGAGCGAGAACGGGAATGATAATTGTGCAACGGCGACGTTTCACGCGATTTTTTTCACACCCATTTTGGGTGTCTTTTTTTTTCAATACGCTTTGGGTTTCTTTGGTTAGGCTTTTTTTTACTTTTGGAATTTAGCTTATATAAGCCATAAAAACATCTACTCCCTCCGTTCCAAATTACTCCCTCCGTTTCTAATATAAGATGTTTTAAATGTTACACATGTTGTCTAGATACATATACAAATGAGTGAACATACACATGTGTATGTGGACATATGTGTATATATGTATGTGGACAAAATCTATAAAACATCTTATACTCCCTCCGTTCCAAAATAGTTGACTTCCATTTGTAAAAAAAGTGGATACATCTATACACGACGGAAGTCAGCTATTTTGGAACGTAGGGAGTATTTGTGAATGGAGGAAGTAGATGACTTCCATTTCCCCACAAGCGTATGTATTTAGACATGTTACAAGTATAGATATATTCGCATTTGTATAAATAAAAGTTATCTAATTTAGAACAAATGGAGTAATAGGTGATTTTGGCTATGAATTTTGACTTGTACCATGTAACGTTGTCCAGTAAAAAGGCACAAAACATCGATTTGGCTTCTTCTTTTTTGCCTTATAAGCCCAAGTCCAAAAAACAAAGTCTCGTTCGTGGTGACTTCGTCAATCTCAAGATCTGATCCGTCGGCTCAGTCGCTCATAAGGGTAGGGTGTGCGTGTGTACGTTCATAGGGGTGAGTGTATGCGTGTGTATATTAGCGCTTGCGTTGTACTGTGTTTCAAAAAAACTGTGCTTACGTCAGCAGACGCGCCGGCTGGTACAAGTTGCTCGAACGTATCATGCATGTCTGCCGATCGGTGCTCCATGCGTTCGCTGAGTAAGATTTGATCCGGCAGACACGAATACGTACGCAATTTTACGTTGGCGATACGATGTTTGATCAAATCGTCAGTCACTGCCATGGGGCAATTCCCTAGTATATAAAAGTAGGAAGGATTGAGCTCCCATTGCAGCGTCCACGTCGCCTTTTTAACCACGGCCGTCCGATCGTGACGCTGAACGGTTTAGATGTGCTTTAAAATCCGCGTTGCTACAGTAATACTGTAGCAGCTGGATTTCTACCAATCACGTGGCGCCACGTCGACCCGGACGGACACTTTTGCAGAAAACCGCCCGCAAAAGGACCTACTTGCAATTTCTAAAAACCTAAGGGACTTTTCTGTAAAACAGGCACGGATCCCTCCCTCTCTCTCTCTCCCGCGGCGCCGGGCGTCGCCGTCGTCGCCGGCCTGCATCGCCGCCGCTGGGCACCTCCCCGCGCGCATCCAAGCACACGGGGAGATGCGCCGTCGCCGCCGCGCCATCCTAGCTCTGCGTCGCGTCCTGGGAGGCCTCGAACTCGCCGGAATCTTCGACTTCGGCACGCCACCGTCCGCCGCTGTTTGACCTCGATTCCGGCGAGCTCCGGCGACCATTAGCCAGCGGCGCCGCTGCATTTAGGTACTCTCGCCCGGCCGCGTCGACCGCACGCACCCTCGCGTGCTAATTTGCTCGCCGCCGGCGAGAGCAGCCACGGCCGAGCCGCCGCCGATTTTGCTGTGCGCCGCCGATTTCACTGCCACTGACAGGTGGGTCCCGCCTGTCAGGGATCTTTCCATGTTGCAATTGATTTCATTAATTGATAGAAAAAACAATGGGGTCCATTTTCAGACTTTTACCATTTCCAGGAATTACAGAAAATATTCAGAATTTGTAAAATTCATAACTTTTTATCTACTAATCAGAATAATACAAATAATATATCAAACCAATCAGAAAAACTAACTTTATTTATTTGCACACTTAAAATATTTGTTTGACTAAAATTGTATTACTTTAAAATTGGAACGACAAAAAACTCATTATTTTATATATGAAGGTCATTTGAAATGCTATTATAAACCAACAAATGTTGAACAAAATACAAATTACCAAAAAAAAAACAAAACCATTTGTTGACATCACAAATTGCTGAAAAATTATAAATACTCTAAAATATATCGACGTGCCCACAACAAATATTTTGAAATTCAAACAGATTCCAAACGCAAACTCCTTCAAATTTCAAAAAAAAAATTCAAACAATTTTCGAATATTAAAATTTCCAAAATATAATTTTACCCAACGGTAAGGAAAATATGACAAATATGTCAACATGAAAAAAAAACTGTGGTATCTTAAAAATTTGAATGCATTTCAGATATAAGCATTTAAAATTTTAATGAACGCAAAGAAAATTCAAATATAACAAAACTACCATTATAAATATACAACAAAAATAAAAACTAAATACATATATTCAAAAATACAATGCAAAATAATGTGAACAAAACATCAAAAAAATATAAATTTTAAGTTTTACAAATTATCAAACTTTCCGCACAAAAAAACATTCTAAAATTCAATTTTCTAAAAAACAAAAATAATACTGTAAAATACAAATACCTCACATATTATCCTACATAAATAATGGATGCCTCACTTATCAAAACATATCAACACCCTCACATTTCAATTTGCTAGAAATTTAGAAAAACAATAAGATAAATGCTCATGGAAAACATAAATGCAACACACTTTAACATTACAATTTACTATATAATTTAAGATGCTATAAAGTATAACTCACAAATTACACTTTTCCTAATTATAAAGTTAATACAATTTTTTATGATACGCTACAAATATATATGAAGATTCTAAATTAATAAATAATAAGAAATATGCAAACAAATATAATAAATGCTGAAAATGGAAGCTATTCGGAGATAAACATAATATATTTCCTTTAATTATAATGCTAAATAAGAAAATTACAACAAAATAAAACCATAATCTACATTTCAATTTAATTACCATATTTGAAGCTAACATACCATACATCCCTCTTATTATAATTGAAATTAATAAATACTAATATAATGTATTTTCCCTAATTATTGATTTTCATTTAAAGATTTACAACAGACCACAAACATATTATTTCAATTCGAATAAGTTACTAACTATATATGTATATAATCAACAAAATATAAGAAATATGCTAAAATGCTAAAGAAACAAAACTGTTAACTATTTTCCATAAAAAAAAAGTTCGAACAACTCAAATGTTAACTATATGGAAAGACCATTCCTATTTGAGCATTCCTACTCAAATTACAAATTCGAATATTCCAAAATGTCATATAACTATCAAACCTGCTCATTTGGTAAACAATAAAAGAGTTCAAGTTTGAATAAAATCCAAATTGCTCATTTTCTATAATCTATTTGAACATTTCAACTCAAAATTCACATTTACAAATTTTAGAATTTCAAGTACCTTCCAAATCTAATCATTTGTACACATTAAAAAGATACAAATTCAAATATATTTCTGTACAAATCATACTCAAAATTCAAACAATATTCACATTCCAACAATTCTTTTACAGACATACTTAAAATTCATCAAACACACACGCGGTATTGCCGCGTTAATTTCCCTAGTTATTTGGGAACAGGGCATGGGCGGCCGGTCACTCAAGAGTAGACTCCAGTCAACAGTTCCGTTGCTAAAATCTCCTTCCCATAGAAGAAAAATCCGTATTAACGAGACACCAAATCGTCAAATCTGGGATATGACATTTTTTTTCAGTGCAAGAACGCTGGTAGTTTTGTAAATATATTATGGTAGCTATACTAGAAGGAAAAGACACGTGTTGTCGCGTCCGTTCTAGTACGAACGACGACGTTAGATGAACAAACAGTTTTTTAGCAATAATGGAGAAAATAGTACCACTGTCTCACTCTTTTAGAACACGATTATTCAGACATCCTCAGTAATAAAGTTAGTTGTACACCACAGAGAGAGCATAAGCCCATGTAAAAAAGGTTAAACTCTGCAGATACTGAGTTAGACGATTAGGATACAGCCACAATTATGTAATGTCATGAAAGTTAAATTATGTACATTGTTCTATAATGATAAAAAAAAATTGAACAAAGTTTTGATAATCTGTAGACAATTTATGGTATGATGAACATTGCAGACTGAGAGAGATAGATTAGGTAAGATTTGATTAGCCATCGAGATCCTACATTGATGGTCATTTATTTTATTATAATGAAATGAAGTAGACTTTTGTGACATAAATTATCCTAAAATCGGTATTCACATAACGTAATTATGTCATGACATAATTAAATCAATTGCATCGAATACGATCGATACTGTATAAAAACAGAGGAACATTCCATCAATAAATACTATATAAAATTGAGATATTAAACTGTTTACATGTCATATTAATCTGTGCATCGGATTCAGATTGACTAAAATATAAACAAAAATAAATGGCATGATTACCACAATCAGTTTTGAGTATATATCTAACTGCAGGAATACCCATCTCCACACGTTCAACATCACATGCAATTTTATCATTGTACACTCATGTGTCATGACTTTTCTGCACTCTAATGATTGCAGCTGAGTGTATGCATCCAACCATTTACCAAATACACATGCTCTTGCTTATATTATCTGGCTCGTTCTCTGAATACAAGTGAGAGATAAGTAAATGTACTGTAGCAAAAAGTTCACAGATAAATATTCACATCATCTTTCGTCAGTAATTAGCTGACATCCAACAACGAGGCGTCTAACTCATCCTTCCACCCCCATTGGTCGTTTACGGTTTCAACCGCAGCTGCCACCACCACCGAGTCGAGCGTCGCACATAGCAACGGTGACAGGGGCAGCCGATGCGAAAGGCGACATGGATGTTCACATATAACTACTGCGTGAATTGTATGAAGTCCTTCAGCTTGCTGGCGTTGGGTGGCCACCAGAGGGGAGGACAGGTGGTTTGCAAGTTCACAATGGACTTGAGGCGCGACATCGGGGATGGAGGTGCATTCTAGTTCCAGGTGCTTGACGGAGTCAAAGGTGTGTGTGGAGAGATGGGCAAAATTTACGACAAGACGGCTGTTTCTGGTAGAATACGGCTCAAGGAAAGCAGAGCGAGAGAAATCGTGTCGCGTGGCACAGTTGAGCGATGTTATGGAGGATGATGGCGGCATAGAAAGGATAATGGCGAGAGTTGTCAGATAGTGTCAGTAGCTCCGAACTCACGACATCTCCTTTTATTAAAAAATCGAAACGACATGTCTAGGTTTCAATTTTTTGAAATAAAACATACCACTATCATGTAAGTAACGCACTCTAAAATCTTTGGAAAAAATATTTTGTATTTTGTTCTACACAAAAAAAATATAGAAAAAACTGAGGGGAAATGGAGTTATTTTTCCTTTTTCACAGCCACGGTTTCTTTTTTTAGCTGGGAGTACCATTTGTTTCACCAAAAATTTGATAGATATGTACAAAACATATGTATATATCCAATAGAATTTTTCTCAAGCTCTATTTTAATATTTGAGAGTTGTGAACGATAAATATAAAGTAAGAATTCAGTAGGGTCCACCGTGAGGTGGTGTCACTACTCCATTGGAGGACATGTGGGAGCAAGTAGAGGGCACCAATTCTATTTTTAGGGAGTGGAGTTGGATGGCCACCTGATGGGAGCGCATGTGCAAGTTGACAATGGATTTGAGGCGCAACATCAAGGATATAGGTGCCCAATAGTCCCAGGTGCTTGACAGAGTCAGCTGTGTGTGCGGAGAGACGGGCCAAATTTACAACGGGACGGTTGTTTTTGGTAGAATGCGGCTCAAGAGAGCGAAGGGAGAGAAATGGTATCGCGTGGCACAGGTTGCGTGACACTATGGTGGACGCCGGCACTAGAGAAAGGATGAGGGAGAGACTTTTCGGAAAGTGTTAGTAGCTCCAAACTCACCGTACCTCCTTTTAAAAAAATTTGAAGCGACATGTTTGGATTTCAATTTTTTGAAATAAAGCATACAACTACATGTACATAAGCTTTGTACAAAAAATTGTATTTTGGTCTACACAGAAAGAAATGAGAGGAAATGGAGCTATTTTCCTTTTTCATAATTACAATTTTGTTTAAGCTGGAAATGCCATTTTTTCACTGAAAATTTGGCAGATAAGTACATAACATGTATATATATCCAATTGAAATTTTTTCAAACTCTATTTTAATATTTGAGGGCTGTAAATTATAAATATAATGTGAGAGCTGAGTGGGATCCACCGTAAGTTGATGTCACTACTTCATTGGAGGACATGTGGAAGCGAGGAGAAGGCACCAATTCTAGGATCCTAGGGAGCTTTATACACACATGACACACCACCGAACATTGTTTCCAAATAGTATATCAAAATCATTTGTTTTCTTGTACGTACTAGCCTACATGGGAGTCCTAATCTGATCTCCGGATCGGCTGTACCCAATAACCAAAACTTTAAGAAATATCTTATCTTTAAGCTTCGGAAATATTGCAAAAAAAATTGTACATATAGAGGACGGCTCAAAACACATACATACAAAATTTGCCAAAAATATAAATCTCGAAATAGACTTTCGCCCCGCTATATTGATATAGCAACCACCCGATACAACATTGAGACCACCGCTGGGGCAAACATCACACTCATGCCCAAAAGAAAGGAAGAGAAACAGAAAAGAAAACAAAGCCGACACCGGCGGATCAACGAAAACGAAGGTAACCCGCAACCGCTGCGCTCTCTCCGGCGAAGTCCCACCACATACCTAGCACTCTAAATCACCGCGTACCAAACAGCACATCCAAGAAGGAAAGCGACGACGACGACGCTGCTGTCCGGACAGGCCTAGGGTTTCCCCCGGTACGCTCCGAGGAATGGGGAAGAGGTACACCCGACGCCCTCAAGAGGGAAGGGTGACACTCGCAAGCGTCACCACGTCGGTGCCAACGGCAGGGATTTCTCCCAACCCCCAAAAAACCACGTCTCGGACAATCTGAAGCGCTCCACCCAACTTGCCGCCCACCAACAAACGCCACCACGGTCTTGAAGTCACCAACGTCGTCTCACCATGGCAAACATAGCAGGGCCAGTCAGCCCGAGACGGAGCAGCTGTAGACAAGGTCCGACAGAGTCACAACCACGCGGGAGGGAACGACCTCCACCGTCAAAGACGATAGCCGACCGGACGCTACGGCAAGAGCACACCGAGCCACATTGGAACTAGAGGGCGGCAGCAGCGCAGCCACCTAGAGGGCGTCCTCCACCGCCATCGACGGGTGCTGACCGGACACGGCAGCAGGGACACACCAGGCCAATCAGGCCCGGCCGAGCCTGGGGGCTCGTAAAGTCCCCGCCGCCATGCTGCTGCACGTAGTCCGCCACCGCCGCTACCCACTCGGTTCCTAGGCTCAGCCGGACCCAGCTAGGCCCGTGAAGCTCCCACCGCCACGCTGCAGCAAGGGTGGCGTCACCGCTGTCATCTCCGTCGCGAGCCGCGCATCAGGCCAAAACCGGGGGCAACGAGGCAAACCCGCCCTAGATCTGGGCCTGCAGGGCCAGATTCACCACCGCTGCCCCAGCCACCAACGGCAGCACCCGACCACCTTGGCCATCCGAGCAGCACCAGGAAGAGCTTGCCGTCACGCCGGAGTCGCCGCAGGAGCACAACTCGGGACGCCGGGCCGCCATGGCCCTAAGCCGCACCGCCGCCAGGAGAGGTGCCGTCCCGCGCGGCCTCCCTCGTGCGCGGGTAGAGGAGCACCGCCGCCGCCGGCACCACCCGAGCCACGCTCGGGGGCTCACGCCGACGGCGGCGGGAGAGGAGCCGCCGGAGGTCCGCTCGGACAAGGAGGAACGAGGCCGCGCCTGGCCGCCGCGGGGGCGGCGCGGACGCGGGATGGGGGGGAGGCGGAGGGGAGGGGGAGGGGGAGGGTGGGGCGGCGCTGGCCGGCCGGCGGCGGGCTGGCGGCACGGCTAGGGTTTGGGCGGGGAGAGTCACGAGAGCTCTGCCTCTTCGCCAAAAATATAAATTGAAATGTGATTACTGTAGATAATGTAGAGTATCTTTGGTATTGTAATGGCACAATGGTCGAGTAGGTATATCACCAGAATAAGCTCATACTGTGCTGGCCGGCCGCCGCGTTGTCAGCACAGAGAAGTTCTGCAAGGATCCCCTATATCAATTCAGGAATGACTACGAAAAAGTTGTTTAGATTTACGAAAATGTTGTTTCGATTTCCCAAAAGTTTGGTTGAATTTACTTCGACGATTACAACACAATATAAGTAGGGCGTATATGCTGGTCTTATGTCGAAATTCATCATATACTAACAAGATTGACGCAAATGTTGTTTTTTAAGGTTTGACCACCTCATTTGAGGGTGGTTTAATCCTATGTAAAAAAAGTGTCGAGCTAGGCTTGAGTCAAGGCTTAAGTCATTCTTGACTCATCGATACTTACGCCAAACTACTCATGAGACTTTAGTAGAACCCGATTCCTTGATACTGACACTAAGATGCTCTTTTTCAACGTCGATCCGAGACAAATTAGACTCCTCAGATTATTTCAACCCTAGAGCTCCCCAAAAAAGTCTTGAAGCTCTAGTCACATCTTCTTCAATCTGCTCAAGTTAAAGTGAATGAGTTACATGTCCATGTAGAGATTTTATAGGCAAGGGGTTCTTGAATAAGACCAAGCCTACTCTCTTGAGGGCATCCGTCATACCCTTGCATACTCCCTTTGGAATTTGAAACACCAGCATACCATAGACAGCAAATCTTGTGTCACTCACTTTTGAAGAATTTCCTTTCCACCAATAGATAGTTGCTTTTCTTTCCACCCATTGATCCTATGAATAATTCTTTCAATAGATATTGAAAGCGATCACTTATATCCGCTCCAACTGAGGCCAGGATACTTATCCGAGAGAGCTTATGTAACAATATGTAGTGCCTCGCAAATTTCTGCTCTCAAGATAACATTTATGTTTGGGGAAAAGTAATTGCTCGACTTTGCCAAATGCACCAATTGTCCTGAATTTAGCACAATCAGTATCAATAACTTGTTGTAGAGCAGTTGCATTATTCATATACTCCTTCATGAGAATAAGAGAACCATCAGCTAAATGAAAATATGAAACTGTGGTGCATTCTTGCACACCCTGCCCATCAATGCCACTAATTTCTTCTTCATACACCAAGAGACTAAATAAACCCCTCTGCGCACAGGAGGAACAAGGATGGGGAGAGGGTTTCCCCGTGAAGAAAACATCTACTCCCTTTGAACCAAAAAGAGTGTCGGAAGCAGTGCTATACTTTTGTACATAATCAGCTCACTTCTTCCGACATTTATATCAGATCGGAGGGAGTAGTAGTTAACGATAAAAAAACTCTAGTAGGAGTAAACATTTCGGTCTCCTCAGAAACCTCACTTGGTATCTCACCGAGCTAACACAGCTCATCATCAAAGAAATCCATGTTTCTGTAAAACCCAATCTTCTCATCATATTTTCCAAGAAAACCCATCCAACACGATCATAAGTTTTATGCATGTCCAACTTCACAGCACACGCCCTAGTTTTTTTTTAAGATAAAGAATATATATTAATATCGTGGAGATATCAATTACACCCAGTCTCTGCAACAACACAATAACCTAGGGTATTGCGGATGCACACAGCCAAAAAAACAATAAGAAGAAGAAACTAAAAAAGAAAAGTCCCGCTACAGAGTCAGTCCTTGCAGCAGCACAACCACCACCAAGACAGCACCTGATGTCAAAGTTCTCCAAAAGCAACGCCTCAAGAAGGAAACAATGCACAAGCGCAGTCGTTGCCCGATCATAGATCTTATGTTTTCACCCTGGAGATAGTCCTCGCTCTCAAAACAATGTCTTGAACAAGACCATCGCCAGGCACAACCAATTAAGGTCAGAGCTTGGATTTTCGCCCTGAAAGGTAAGACTTTGAACTTTACTTGTGCTGTCACCCCCCACTTACATATTGTTGCTACAATTTTTGAAGCTCCACCGAAGCTTCACGAAGCTTGGGCGATTGCAGAGTTACTTCCGAGGCCTCCGTCAGATCAGATTGCTGATATCCTGGAACAGATTGCGAATCATATCGCTGACAATGTGCGGCTTGAGGTAACTACCTATTCTGAGAGTGCAGTAGGTCTGGGGCTTTTCCGTATGATAGATCAGGTTGCTCGTGATACTCTGGTCGGTCAGCTTCCGATTCCTTTTGGCAATGGCCGCACTCTGTCTTTCATTCGTCACGATGAGGGAGATAATTTCAGATCCACGGTTTACACTAGGGAGGGTTGGATCATGCTTCTTAATCTCCCAATGGACTACCGCAATGAGAGTTTTTTACGTGAAGTAGTCACTAATTTCGGAAAGATGTGGACTTGGTACAAGCAGGATTTATCTCCAACTAGAACCCTGATTAAGCTAGCCTATGGTGGAGCTCGTGATATTCCTAGATCGATTGTGGTTCGTGAAACGCAGAGGCGTGGGGGTCATGTTGTCTCTTGGTCCGTACCCTGTTACATCTTGGGTAGTGAACAAGCTGATAACCTGTCGGGTGATGAATCACCACCGCCGGCAGATGGAAACCCACACCCCATGCCTGGACAAGGACCTGTTCTGCATGTTAATGACAATCAGATGGATGAGCCGGATGATGGGCCCCTACCTGGTTGGGGAAATTGGCAAGCCGAAGCTATGGATGACAATGGTGAACATGGTGCTTGGGATAATGCTGTCGCTCAAAACCAACCTGTGCAGGGCCCTTCTGGTATCACGGCTTCTGATCCCCTGTTTCAGAATGCTAATCCTGACGCTCCAGTTCAGAATGTTCCCTTTGTTGATGCTGTTATTGCGGAGCCGGCTCCTTTTGCTGATGCTGCTATCGTTGAGCCGGCTGATCTGCAGGATCAGATTCAGTTTGAACCCCCCCCCCCCACCCCCCCAGAATGCTGTTGTTGTTGAGCCAGTTGCTCCTGATGCTCAGGTCCTTGCTGAGGCTACTGTTATCCAGGAGGTTATACATATTGTTTTTGATACCTCGGCAAATGTTCCTGTGGAGGCTGAGACAGTTCAAGAAGCTCTTCCTATGGCTACTGTAACTGCTCCATTTGCTTGCACTCCTGAGGCCCCCCAGAATGCTGTTGTTGTTGAGCCAGTTGCTCCTGATGCTCAGGTCCTTGCTGAGGCTACTGTTATCCAGGAGGTTATACATATTGTTTTTGATACCTCGGCAAATGTTCCTGTGGAGGCTGAGACAGTTCAAGAAGCTCTTCCTATGGCTACTGTAACTGCTCCATTTGCTTGCACTCCTGAGGCCCTTCCTGCAATCATGCCGGTTGTATCTGAACTTACACTGCCGGTGGATCCTTCAGAGTGGCAGGTTTTCTTCGATCAGAATGTGGCCACGCTGCTATCCATGGAGAAACATGCTAATGTCAAACTAGTTATCACTCCGGTATCTGTAACAGCTGATAAAGTCCAGGCTCTGGTATCTGTTACAGCTGATAAAGTCCAGGAGAATGCAGCTGAATTTGTCTTCTCTACTTCTGCCAAGGCTGGGCCCACAAAGAAGTGTGCTAGGGGACAGAAAGAAGTCAAACTTGTCGAGACTGGGCAGCGCCGAACGACTAGGAGTTCTGTCAGAAACGAGGGCTTCAAACTTGCTCCAATGACTGACAAACCTGAACCCAGAAAGAAGCACAGATCAGCTAGGTCACGGGAAGATGCTGGTGTTACCCCTCTGACGCCAATCAAGACTCTGCAGGAGGCAGGAAAGATGCTGGAGATCCCTGATGCTGATCTCACGGTGGAGAAGCTTTCAGCTGCTCCACAGCAAGCTCGTCCCACATCGGTTCCAGATGTTGAATAAGGCCTTACGCTCCTTGGGTCCTTTTGGTAGTTTAGGGTGTCTCTCATGGGTCTGGTCTTGGACTTTCTTAAGTCCTCTTTCGCGTTGCAGTGTCTGGGGTGTTTTGCCTCGTGCATCTTTCCCTATTCGTTGTAATGTTTTCTTACTGTCGATGCTTGCTGTCGTGGTGTTCAACTGTGTTGAGCTGGTCGTTGAACTGTCGTTGCTTGCTGTTATGCTACTCAATTGTGTTGAGCTGGTCGTCAAACTGAACCCATATGGTTTTAATGGATAGTTCCACTATATACTCCCTAGCCTGGTTAATTTTTGATTGGAATGTTCGTGGTTTGAACGACAAGGATAAACAAGTGGCTGTTTACAATAAAATTGATGAAAGCAATGCAGCAATCATTTGTCTTCAGGAAACTAAATGTGAGGATTTTGATCACTCATTTATTCGGAAATTCTGCCCCAAAAGATATGATCAATTTGCTTTTTCACCGTCTATTGGTGCCTCGGGGGGTCTCATTGTGCTTTGGAATAGTGCAATTTTTAAGGGTGTTATGCTGGAAATTCATCGATCTGCCATCAAAATTCAATTCACCTCGGTACACAACTCTGAATCCTGGACTTTGGTCAATGCCTATGGGCCCTATAGAGGGATTGAGAGGGATAATTTTGTCAGTTGGCTTTATAATCCTCATATTCCCTCCTCTGAAAATTGGGTCATTCTTGGAGATTTTAACTTTATTCGATATGTGGAAAATCGGAATAAACCTGGTGCTAATATGAATGATATTATTAGCCACTTGAGTCTGCAGGAAATTCCCATTAAGGGCCGTGCGTATACCTGGTCAAATATGCAAGATGATCCTCTGTTGGAGCAGCTCGATTGGGTTTTCACCTCATGTCAGTGGACTCTAACTTATCCCAACACATCTGTTTCACCTCTTGCAAAGCCGGTCTAGGATCATATACCTTTGCTCGTAAGTATATCTACTAAAATCCCTAAGGCAAAGGTGTTCTGGTTTGAAAATCACTGGGTACAACAGCCTGGTTTTCTTGAGGTGGTTGCTAAATCCTGGAAAATGCCGACCAATGCATCGACTCCGGTTGCAATTATCTCTGCTAAACTGAAGAGACTACGTTACGAGCTTAAACACTGGGGGAAATCTCTGTCTCATATTAAAGCCTTGATTGATAAGTGCAATATGGTAATTCTGTTCTTTGATCAATTGGAGGATGAAAGATGGTTGAGTATTCCTGAGTTTAATTTTCGGAATACTGTCAAGGCTCATTTGAACCATCTGATGGGTATTCAATCCGATTATTGGAAGCAACGTTGCACAATTCGGTGGGTGAAATTGAATGGTGAAAACACAAAATATTTCCATGCCCGGCAACTGAGCGATTTAGACAAATGCTATTCCTTCAGTTCTCTCTGCTGATGGGATTCCGTTGGTTACTCATGACGAAAAAGCTTCTGCTTTCTTGAGCTGTTATAAAAAAAGAATGGGGATTTCTAACCCAACTCATGATGAGTTCAGCGTCTCTAATGTGCTGTCACAAGTGGATGATCTGGGATCTCTTGATAAAGCTTTCTCTATGGAGGAAATTGATGGTGTGGTCAAGCATCTGAAGCCGGATAGAGCACCGGGACCTGATAGTTTTACGGGTTTATTCATCAAGCACTGCTGGCATATAATAAAAGATGATTTTTATAATTTGTGCTCTGCTTTCTCCTCTGGGCATTCTTCTTTGCAGAATATCAATGGGTCTTTCATTACTCTGATCCCCAAGAAGCAATCCCCTGAGACTATTAATGATTATAGGCCTATCTCGTTAACTAACAGTTGCTTGAAATTCCTCACCAAGATCATTGCAAACCATTTCCAAGAGATCATCACCCGATGTGTGCATGCAAATCAATATGGTTTTATCAAGAACAGAACAATACAAGATTGCCTAGCCTGGAGTTTTGAATACCTCCATCAATGCAAGCAGTCGAAGAGGAAGGTTGTTCTGTTCAAAATCGATTTTGAGAAGGCTTTTGATACTATTGAGCATGATGCAATTTTGAAAATCTAGCATGCAAGGGGTTCCCTCTTCTAGTCATCAAGTGGATAAAGGAAATTCTCTCCTCTGGCACTTCTGTTGTCCTTCTCAATGGAATTCCAGGGAAAATCTTTCAATGCAAGAGGGGTGTTAGACAGGGGATCCGCTCTCGCCCCTGGTATATGTTTTGGAGGAGATTTATTACAGACTCTTGTGAATTTGGCTCTGTCTGAAGGTCACCTTACTCTCCCAATTCCAGTTGGCAATGACTACCCCATTGTTCAGTACGCCGATGACACTCTCATTGTGTTACCTGCTATTCCGGATCAGCTAGTATACTTCAAAAGAATCCTGGATCAATTTGCTGGGTCACAGGACTGAAAAGTAAACTATCAGAAATCTAACATGATACCCATTAATTTGGATGCTGACGAGACTGCCATCTTGGCTCAGATTATGGACTGCCAAGTTGCAGCCATGTTGTTCACCTATCTGGGGTTACCTATGGGTACTATAGGCCTACCATAAAAGACCTTTCTCATCTTGTGGATAGGATGGAGAGACGTTTATCTTCGACAGTTTGTTTTCTGTCTTATGGTGACAGTTTGGTCTTGGTCAATTCGGTTCTATCTTCGCTTCCTACGTATTATATGTGTTCTTTGGTGCTCCAAAAGGTATTATTGAAATTCTGGATAGACCAAGGAGGCAATGCCTATGGAGGAAGAAAGATAAAGAAAGAGTAAATTCGTTAGCCTCCTGGGATATGGTTTGCAAACCAAAAGAAAAAGGTGGTCTTGGGGTGATCAACTTAGTTCAAAACAGAGCTCTCCTTATGAAACATCTGGACAAGTTTTATAATAATGTTGATGTCCCCTGGGTAAAATTGGTTAGAGATGCTTATTATTTTGATGCTGTACCGCATGCGGTCACTCTTAGTGGCTCATTTTGGTGGAGAGGGATCATCAACCTCGCTGACAGCTGGAGGCAAATCACTCATTGCAAAGTTAGGACTGGGTCCTCCATTCTCTTTTGGGAGGATCTGTGGCGACAGGAGACGCTTGCAAGAACTTTCCCTAGACTATATTCTTTCGCAAAGGATAAACATTCATCTGTCAAGGAATTCCTTTCTCTGGCGAATATGCATGATGGGTTTCATTTGCCACTTTCAGCCGAGGCTTATCAGGAATACACTGTCTGCAACACGTTTTGGAGGGATGCTCTATATCTGCAAATGATGATGCTTGGTTGTTTAAGTACAACAAGGGGGTTTATACTCCCAAATGCTTGTACAATCTTCATTTCGCTCAGCTTCCAAACCATGGCCCATCGAAATGGCTCTGGTCTTCCAAATGCATGTCAAAGCATAAGTTCTTTGCTTGGTTGATTCTGCATGATCGGATAAATACCAAGGATATGCTCCTGAGGAGACACTGGAATGTCACTGATGACAATGACTGTGTATTATGTAGTGCACATGTTCTCGAAGATAGACTTCATCTGTTCTTTGGTTTCCAGTTCAGTGCAAGAATCTGGAACTATTTGCAAATCGAATGGATAAATGGAGATATTGTTGACTGCTTGAAGCATGCGAGGAAGAATTTCCTTGGACCTTGCTTTATGGAGATCTTAATCCTTGCTTGCTGGAATATTTGGAAGCAGAGGAATGATTGGGTTTTTGAACTCATCCGACCATCCTTTAAAGGATGGAAATCTGGTTTTGTGGCGGATTTGTCTCTGCTGAAGCATAGAATAAAGGCCACGCTTCTACCTCTCTTAGAATCTTGGCTTAGCTCTCTGTTGTAATTATTCTTTTATTTCTCCTGCATGTAATTATGTTGTACAGTGTGTTCGGTTGATGGAATAAAGGACTGTGGGGGGCTCCCCCACAGTAGAAAAGATTCAAAAAAGTTTCTCATCGCCGCAAAGGCTCCAGTCACCATTACAGGTCCTTCAGTCTCGGCTTTCATCACATTCTCCACCACTGACTTCACCATGGATTTGCCCATGATGGCAACAGAAGTAGCTTCACACGCCCTAGTTATATCCGATCTCTTGTTCTTAATAGAATGCACACACACACACATAAGCCAAATGAACACTGTTTGCATATGCGATATAACTTCAGGAAGGATCTCTTTTAACCGAAGAGGAAGCATGTTTTAGATAATTTTGTAAATCACATTATATAAACTTATTGGACGATATTGAGTAATCGCACCTTTGGAAGAAGAATAAATGGTATCACAAAGATCCCCAAAACTTCTTATAGAAACTTCTTGATTGCATTACATTAGAGAAGCAACAGGAGTTACTAACCATGAGTTCATGACACACATTAGGAATTCACACGTATGATGGTTTCCTACTTCAGTCCACGGTCTTCTTGTAGTTGTACCACCGTGCGATGACCAGGTAGGCACCGAAGTTGCCGACACAGAGCATGGCTAGCAGCCAGAAGAAGTAGTCGAGGTGGCCGTCGTTGATGTCGTCAGGGATCCACCCTGGCCGCCCGCCCGTCGCCGTGGCGCGCACCACGACGGCCACGAGCGCCGAGCTCGCGTAATTCCCCAGCGCGAACGCCGCGCTGGCAAGCCCCGAGCAAACGCTCCGCATGGCGTCGGGCGCCTGGTCGTAGAAGAACTCCATCTGGCCGATGAAAGTGAACACCTCCGCCGCGCCCACCACCACGTACTGCGGCACCTGCCAGAAGATCGACATCGGCACGTACTCCGCCCCGTCTGTCCCGACGAACGTGCCGTGGCGCGCGAGGACGCGGCGGCGGGCGACCTCCAGCGCGCCGGCGGCAAGCATGGCGAGGGTGAGGATGACGAAGCCCACGCCCATGCGCGCCAGCTGCGTGAACCCGCGGCTGTGGCCTGTGAGGCGGCGCGCGAGCGGGACGACGGCGCGGTCGTAGAGCGGCACCCAGACCATGACGCTGAGGGTGTCGAAGACGGAGAGCACGGCGGCGGGGACGCGGAAGCTGCCGACGCGCGGGTCCAGGGTGTCGCCCTGGAGGATGAAGGTGGTGGACATCTGCGTGTAGGCGGCGGCGAAGATGATGCCGCACGCCCACACGGGGAGCAGCCGGAGCACGCACTTGAGCTCCTCCACCTGCGTCACTGTGCACAGTCGCCACGGGCTCGCCGGCCGCACCGCCTTGTCGTCCGCCGTCTCCACCGCCGCCTTGTCCAAGAACCTGAATATTCGATCGATTAACAACCGCCCGGCCTATGCAACAGATCGCCATGGATGCATCAATTCAAAAATTCATTCATTGCATTGATTGTGTAATACGATTATGTGTTCAGACTTAGAGATCATACAAGTTGCAACGTTCAAACGGTCTTGCATGAAATCTGGGATAGTTTCGGCACGGCGTGTGGAAAATGGCCGGCGTCGGCATGAAAGTGACTGCTGGCACAAAACAGGGTCCAGGAAAACAAAAGGAAGGGAAATGATGTGAAACGGATTTGGCGCGCGTCCGACAAACTTCTTTTGCGGTTCGATTATAAGGTCTCCTAATAAACGGAAACGTTACCGTGCACGCCCTCATGGCGCCCCAGGATGTGATGGCCTGACAGGTGCGTTCTCAAAATTTACTCACGGTGTTTGTCGCAGAATACAGGAGCATCTCGAGCGAATTCACATAATCAAGATGCCCAGGGATTTACTATGGGACAGATTTTGACAAGAAGTAAGAGGTTAGTGCAGATTAGGTCCGGTCCAGGTAGATTATAGAGGTTAGTGCATGCCATGTCGCCATGACATTTTAGCGCCGCTAACTGATGCAGCTCCAAGTAGAGTACTCTGCATGTCTGCCATAGCTCAATCATAAACGATAGGGACAGCTAACGAGCCTACGAGTAGTGCAGGAGAAAAAGATCAGTGCAATTGGAAGCTACGCTAGCGACGTTCGCTGACCTGAACTGGTCGGTGTGCGCGAGGCGGCGGCTCCCCTGTATCGCGGACATGCCATCGTCGCCGTCACACTCGTGCAGCAGCGCCGCGTCGTCCGGCGCCTCCACGCCGCACTTCCTCGAGGCGGCGACCACCACCTGCGCGATCCTGGTGAACGGGCTGCCCCCGGGGGCTGGTGGCGACGGTACGCGCCCGTGCCGGCCAGGAACAGCGCGACGGCGAGCACGCCGAGCAGGGCCGGGATGCCGTAGCCGAGCCGCCAGCCGTGCGCGGCCTGCACCCACACCAGCACGGTGCCGCCGACGAGCGAGCCCACGTTGATGGAGAAGTAGAACCAGTTGAAGAAGGAGCTCTGCCGCCCGCGCTCCGACTCGTCGTCGCCGAACTGGTCGGCCCCGAACGACACCATGACCGGCGCCAGCGCGCCGCCGAGGGCCACCAGGTACAGCCCCGCGTAGAACACCGCGCTCTGCAGCGCCGCGGACGCGCTCGCCGTCACCACCCCGTACCCCGCGACGGAGATGACGAGGAAGAGGGTGATGGTCCAGTATCTGCCGAGGAAGGAGTCGGCGAGGAAGGCGGCGGCGAGGGGCGTGATGGCGTGATGGCGCAGGTGCCCACCAGTTGGTGACGCTGTTCGCTGCGGACTTGCTGCCGGCGTGCAGCTCCACCTTGAAGTAGTTCACCAGGTTCGTCGACAAGCCGTAGTAGGACGTGCACTGCAAGCAGTTGTTCACTGCATGCATGATCGAACAGGGTCAGTTATCGTAGAATATACTCTTTCTTTCTTTTTGTGATGAGAAGGCTGCGACCGTTACCGAGGAGCAAAGTGCAGCCCCGCGAGCTCTGGCGATCCTTGCTGGGCGTCTGGCGATCCGCGTCGCCGCCATGGGAGCCTTTTGATTCTACTTCTACAGCTTCCATGGTCTCAACAGTTCGATCGGGTGACCCTGAAAAATGAAACCATGAATTTTAGACACAGCACTAAATTAACTCTTTATTTTATTGCTGATGAGATCAATAATTTGCACCCCTTTGATGACAGATGTCTAATTAACAAGGTTGAGAGTGGAGAACATATAAAGTGGATTCAAGAAACCATACTAGCTTGATTGCAGTTGATTTTGCCTCGGGCTCGCCTGTAATGACGAAAAAGACAATTACCTGTTCGTTGCCGACCCTCCTTCACAGCTTCATGCTACTAAGTTCTCGATATATATCTTGTCACTTTCGCTCTTAACCACGACGACGAGTTGGCATTTTGGCTAGCTAGCAGCTCTGCATATGGTGCCACTTGATAGTTGAGAGCGAGAGCGGTGATGCTAATGGTGCAACGGCGACTCAACAAGCGTGTATACAGCGGGACAGGATTACAACGGCCATATATAATTAAGCTGCCAAGGAGTGGATGCGACTGCACAAAATCTGTGCACGCGGTATTGACGTGTATAGGTACGAGTAATGATATATTCTCAGCACAAAACGTGTTTAAATTAACGAGTAGAGTCACTGTAGATCGATGGTTCAAGTGCATGCCCATGGCACATTGGTCATCACGAAAATCTCCGGTTCATAAAAAGTGTCGTGAGTTGTGCTAGTGATTTGTGCTTGCTATGTTGTTTTCCAGCGACATAAATCATAGATCGGATTCGGAGGGAGTATATATATGTCAACCCACGGGAAGGATACATGATGTACACCACGTAGACCCCAACAGGCAGGCATGACATGCAAGCGACATTAGGATGCCCACCAGATCACGCCGTCACCATTGCCCCATTTCGTCGCAAATTGTCCGCTCGAAGTTTGTACAGACGACTGGCATTCTTCATACTCGTTTCGTACGGCGGTTTGCGAGATGCTGTTTCCCACCGTTGGTTCAGTCGGGGCTGAGGCTACCTTCCATCCCGCATACAAGGTGTTCGACCGCTCACCTACTAATTAATTTCATTTAAATTATTTGCCTATTAAATATGATAGAATTATTTGTAGTTCTTACTTTATTGTTTGATTCTTAAGTTAATGGTAAGTTCATTTTTCACCAAATGATGGAAGAGTAGCCATGGCTAGGGTTAATCAGGATGGGCTTGACCCTGGACCCTGATCCGCAAACCCTATATATCGCCTTCTGGGAACTCTAACTACGCCTCGCCTGCAGAAATTTTGCTGCTGGGCCGGCCCATTAGTCTCGCTCTATATACAAAATATTGAAGAAAAGGTTGCCATCCGTGGATTCGAACCTGGCACCTCCGGTGAGACGGACAGAGCACTAGCCAATGGGCTACACTAGTGGTCGTGGTAAAACTTAGAACTTCTTCGTCATATCTTCTGTCGTTTCCGGCTTTTTGGCTTTTCTTTCTTTTTCTTTTTCTGTTGTTTTTTGTTTCCGTTCTTTTCCAAAAAAAAATGTTTCCGTTCTTTGGTTAGGTGAGTTTTCTTTTCTTTTACGTTTTCTTCTTGTTTTTTTGCTTTCTTTTTCGTTTTGTTTTTCTGTTTTAATTTTTTGTTTTATTTTTGTTTTATGTTTTCCCTTTTTTGTCACTTTTTTCCTTTTTCCTTTTATGTTTTAATTTTCGCTTATTTTGAAAATGGTTCATATTTTGGAAAATAATTATTTTAAAAAATGGTTTCGATTTTTGAAAATGGTTCCGAACCAAAAAAATGGTTCCAATTTTTGGAAAATGCTTCCGAATGAAAAAATGTTTCCGATTTATAAAAATGTTTTGATTTTTCAAAAATGATTTCTTTTTAAAATGGTCCCTTTTTTAAAATGGTTCCAAACCAAAAAATGGTTCCGATTTTTAAAAATGATTTTGATTTTTCAAAATGGTTTCATTTTGAAAATTGTTCCTTTTTTAAAATGGTTCCGAACCAAAAAAATGGTTCCGATTTTTTGAAATGGTTCCGAATGAAAAAATGGTTCCTTTTTTAAAATGGTTCCGATTTTTTAAATGGCTCCGAATGAAGAAAATGTTCCTTTTGAAAATGGTTCCGAACCGAAAAAATGGTTCCGATTTTTGAAAATGGTTCCGAATGAATAAAATGGTTCCTTTTTGAAAATGGTTCCGGTTTTTGGAAAATGGTTCCGAACCGAAAAAATGGTTCCGATTTTTTAAAATGGTTCCAAATGAAAAATGGTTCCTTTTTAAAAATGATTCTGATTTTTGGAAAATGGTTCTTTTTTGAAAAAAATTTCCTTTTTGAAAATGGTTCTGAAACGAAAAAATGGTTCCGATTTTTTAAAATGGTTCCGAATGAAAAAATGGTTCCTTTTGAAAATGGTTCCGATTTTTGGAAAATGGTTCTTTTTGAAAATGGTTCCTTTTTTGAAAATGGTTCTGAACCGAAAAAATGGTTCCGATTTTTGAAATGGTTGCAAATGAAAAAAATGGTTCCTTTTTTAAAATGGTTCCGATTTTTGGAAAATGGTTATTTTTTGAAAATGGTTCTGAACCGAAAAAATGGTTCTGAATGAAAAAATTGTTCCTTATTTGAAAATGGTTCCCATTTTTGGAAAATGGTTCTTTTTAAAAATGGTTCCAATTTTTAAAAATTGGAACAAAATGGTTCCAATTTTTAAAAATGGTTCCAATTTTTAAAATTGATTTTGATTTTCAAAATTGGAAGCATTTTCAAAATTGGAACCATTTTTTAAAATGTTTTTTTTCAAAATCCGAATTTTACAAATGTTCATTTTTAAAATCTGGATGATTTTAAATTTAAACATTTTATATCATCAAAATATAAAAAATAAAGCAAAACGAAAAAAAATATACGAGTTACTTCTACAAGTACCTTATGTGGGTAGTAGCCATCACGAGGACAACACTGGCCCGATGGTTATGTTCTTCTCGTTCCTTGCTGGTAGTCCCGTGCTCGCGGGTTCGAATCCTAGCCTCCGTGGTAAATATTTTTTTTTGTCCGTTGTGTGTTGCGTGTTCTAAATGGGCTTTCTTCCAAATGGGCTTCCGTCGGGAGAGGGGTACTGCGGGCGAGCCGACCCTTCCAGCTCGCAGAAGGCGATAGGTAGGGGATCCCGTGCAGATCTCCATTCTCATCTCGATCCAGCTTTGTCACGAGTGCGCCCACTGAAAAAGTGATTAACCCTCCTCTTTTATGACTGGGACTTTCTCCCTCTCTTACTAAATGTAAAATGCTTTATATATTACACCTGTTGTCTAGATACATACACAACATATACATGAAATATGTGTAGATACATTCATGTATATGTGTATTTGAGAACGGAGGGAGTATTTGACATCACGTAAAAGTAACTTCAGCACACTCTGTCCCGAGCTTCGTCTTCGCAGAACGCAGCTCGCGCCTACCGACTCAAGTTGCTCAAACGTATCATGCCTGCCGATCGGTGCGCCATGCGTTGGGTCGGGCTGCAGGAAGATTGGGTCTGACACGGGAGAGGGGCGGGATCGGCGTTGGCGGCCGTATACGTACGCAATTTCATGGTAGTTTGATTGGTCAAAATATCACCAGTCACGGCCATGGGGGCAATTATTTGGGGGCCAGGCAATCAGGCATGGGCGCCTGGTGACTCACAACTTCACTCAAGAGCTACTCCTATATAGTGGACTCAAGTCAAGACTACCACTTTTTCCGGTCCGGTTTTCGTGATAACGTTTTGTCTCCTTGTAGCTGGTGCTACCACTTTAAGTCCAATCTGGATGTGTGCTTTGCACGCACATCGGCACATGGACCTATATACAATATTTTTATTTCTGAAATGTTGCTAGTCTGCACTGCAATCAATCCATTAAACCAGTTATTAGTCCCTCCATTACAAATATAAAATATTTTATATTGTATTTCGAAATTGACTACATACAAGCGAAGATATGTACAAAACAAGTGTAGATATATTTGAATCAAGGAAAAACTAAAATGACTTAGGGCACCTCCAACGGGCTGGCGCATACGGACCAGTCATGTCCGTTTTTGTCCGATCGGACAAAAGAGTGGCTCCAACGGCCCAGCGCATACGGACAATTTGCTGCCGGACTGTCCGTTCTGGACCAAAGCTGAACCAAGTTTGGTCTGGATTTGGGGTGAGCCGGACACTGTTCCCTGTCCGCTCTGTCCGCTCTCGTGTTCGGCCTGGCCCATAATACAGCGACACAAAAGCAGCTTCACTCATTCTCTCTCTGTTCCCCTCCTTCGTTCTCTCTCTTCTTTCTAGCACCCACCATCCCATCCCCGATCCCATCCACCTCTCGGCCGAATCGAGGTCACCGCCTCCGGCAAGGTCGTAGGGCGCCGCTGCCGGCCAGATCCGGCGAGGCAATGCCGGCGGCGGCCCTGTTCCTGGTCACCTCGCGCTCGGTGGCCGCGTACACCTGCGCCACGGACGGTCAACCATGGCGCGCGACGCCGCGACGACGTGCAAGCCTTTGGTGCGACCGGCTTCCTCCTGCGGCGCACTCTCTTCTTGGCGACCGGCTCCTGCGGCGACTCCCGCACATGGCGGCGTGCTCCCCCGAGGCCAGTGGCGGCGCCAGGAATTGGCTGCTGGGTATTCACTCAAATTTTTTTTTTTTGCTCTTAATGAATATATGAACCAAAATCTAGGGGAAATTTTTTTTTTCATCTACAATATACATTTTACAAGAAACACAAGAGGAATTTTAGGATATACACCAAAGGGAGGTGTCTCTCCCCAACCAATCAGACACAAAGTCAGAGGAGATTTCTCCCGGAGAAGCAGCTCAACTCGACCACAGGGGATCTGCCGCGATCGCACCACCAGCAATGGTGCCACCCATGTCAATGCTTCACCTGGCCGAAGCTGCACGTCTGCGGCAGCCAGCTGCCTCGACTGGAACGCACCTAGTTGACACGGAGGCAGAGAGCCACAGCAGGGTTCGAGCACAGCCCGGCACCATCGGAGCATGGCAAGAAGAACGAGCTGTGGGCGTCGGGAGCAGCACCAAGCTCGGGCCCTCGTCGCCGGCGTGGAAGGCAAGGCCGCGCGGGATGGGTACGAATAACTGCAGAACGACGTCGGCACAGAGGCAGGGGAGCCGAGCAGCGCGGCAGGGGCCGGGCCTACCTGCTTTGCCGCGCGCCGCGGATTTGTAGCAGGGAGCGCACCAGCCGGCCGTCGGCAGATTGGGGAAAAAGCGAGAGGGAAGGGAGTTTGGCCTTGGGGCGAAGAGAAATGCAGAAATGAAGCAAATCAAGATTGGGGCGAGCCGGGCGGCTGATGGCTACGTGTTGGTGAACCCCAAGAGGAAGGTTATGATGTAGACAGCAGAAGTTTTCCCTTGAGAAATCTACCCAAGGTTATCAATCCAGTAGGACTTGACGATCTATCGGAAGGTTGTTGATGTTGACTCCCCCTGGCGCTAGGGAGCTTGCACCAACGTGGAATCTGCACAGACACAAACCAGAACTTTGCCCAACACGAAACAGAGAGGTTGTCAATCTCTCCGGTCTTGCAGAAACAAAGAGTTAAACGTATGGTGTGGAAAACAGCAGGAAAAACAGCAAGTAACAGGAAACAGATGATTGCAGCAGGTTGTGTAAACAGTATGAGGAAATTGGACCAGGGTCCACAGTTCACTAGTGGTGTCTCTCTCAGAACAGATAACTAGCATGTTGGGTAAACAAATTACAGCTGGGCAATTGACAAATAGAGAGGGCATAACAATGCAATACATGCCAAGATGTCTACTATGAAATCTAGTTGGGCATTACAACAAAGTACATAGACCGTTATTCCAACCGCATCTATGCCTAAATAATCCACCTTCAAGGCAGCATCCGCATCCATTCAGTATTAAGTTGCTAACAACAGATTATTGCATGAAGTAAAGTGTGTAATGTAATCAATACAAGTGCCCTTGGACACTGCACCAATGTTTTATCCCTAGTAGCAACAGCACATCTACCATCTTAGACCTTTCTGTCACTGATCCAGATATCTAGAGACTGAACCCACTATCGAGCATAAATACCCCCTCTTGGAGTCACAAGCATCTACTTGGCCAAAGCATCTACTAGCAACGGAGAGCATGCAAGATCAAGAGCACATAGATAAACAACTTGAATAAACATGGTATCAATATTCATCGGATCCCAGCAAACACAACATCTAGCATTACAATAAGATGATCTTGATCATGTTAGGCAGCTCACAAGATCTAAACATGGAGGCACAAGGTAGAGAGACAACCATCTAGCTACTGCTATGGACCCGTAGTCCAGGGGTGGACTACTCACGCATCACTCCGGAGGCAGGCATGGTGATGTAGAGCCCTCCGGTGATGATCTCCCCTCCGGCAGGGTGCCGGGAAGAGCTTCAGAACTCCTCCGATCTGAGATTGACGATGACGGCCGCGACGGAACTTTTCGTGGAATATGATCGACCGTAATAGGGTTTTCGCGTCGCGGAGAATATATAGGCGAAGAGGCGGCGTCGGTGGCCGAGGGGGGCCACCACGCCATAGGGGGCGCGGGCCCACCCTGGGCCGCGCCCTAGTGTGGCGTGGCCCCCTGGTGGGTCTGCTCCGACTCCCCTTTGGACTCCGTGATCTCCTCGTGATATTATTGACGATGTCTTTTGTTTCGTCCAATTCCGAGAATATTTCCTTAATAGATTTTCTGAAACCAAAAACAGCAGAAAACAGGGAACTGGCACTGTGGCATCTTGTTAATAGGTTAGTCCCAGAAAATGCATAAAAATGATATAAAGTGTAACCAAAACATGTAGCAATTGATATAATAACAGCATGGAACATCAAAAATTATAGATACGTTTGAGACGTATCAAGCATCCCCAAGCTTAGTTCCTGCTCGTCCTCGAGTAGGTAAACGATAAAAACAGATAATTTTTGAAGTGACATGCTACCAACACAATCTTTGATCAAATAACAATGTAATGCACATGATCTGAATGAAGTGATCCAAGCCAATGGTCTATAGTTTGCAAGCAAGTAAATAAAGAGTAAACATAAGTGATCACACAAGTGCAAACTTTCATGAATAACACTATAAAACATTTAGAGATATAATAGTCTAACATAATAGTTAGTTCACAGCAGCAATAATTCTCAACATGAAAGTGTTTGTATCAACACAAAGGAAGATAATAGCTTCAGCTTTTGCTTCAACTTTCAACATGTATATCATATAGATAATGTCAATGCAAAGAATATGATCAACCAAACACAAAGTTATGTAAAAACTGTTATACTGGAGTTGACAATGATGTTTGCTTAAGTAGACAGAAAGAAGTGGGAAAACTGACTCAACATAAAAGTAAAAGAATGGCCCTTCGCAGAGGGAAGCAGGGATTAACATCATGTGCTAGAGCTGTAGTTCCCGAAGGCATATAGAGAGCATAAAATATTGTTTTGTAAGGTAATGGTGTATACAGGTGTCAACAAATCAGCAAATAGGCAATACTCTACTTCACTAGTTGATCAAACTTTACAAGAGCGGCTCCCATGAAGGACGTTATTTCTACCAGCGGGCAGATCATCCCTCTTCTCTTTTGTTTACACACTTGTGAACATTGCTTGACTGACGAATCAGGGGCAAAAAGATGTGAAGAGAATTGTTTGGTTAAAGTTGTAATTAATTGGGACTGGGCACCCCGTTGCCAGCTCTTTTTGCAAAATTATTGGATAAGCGGATGTATATGCCACTAGTCCAGGTGTGTAAAATTTGATCAACCAGGAAATAAAGACCACCTATCTACGTCCTTATGAGCTTTTCAAGTAGTGACACAAAAAGGAAATGTAACAGTTTTGAGTAGTTAGTAGATAGCACATGAAGAAATTTACTTGGAATGGTGAAAACACCACATAATAGGTAGGTATGGTGGACACAGGTGGCATGGATTTGGCTCAAGGTTTTGGATGTACAAGAAGCATTCCCTCTTAGTACAGAGTTTAGGCTAGCAAGGTTATTATAAGCAAACATCATTATCAACTGGAATAGCAAGAGTGTACATAAAACACAAGGTTTGACGAACCATAGACTCCCACTGTCTTCCTTGTTAACACATAGCCTTCATCCAAAAATTATCTAGACTACTATGGACTTCCAATTATGCAACAGATTATTATAGCAGAAAATCCTTATAGTAGTTCTTCATTAATAGCCATTACTTACATGATGCACAAGCTTAAACATTAATTACTTGACAGCTCAAAACAATTGGCAAGCATCAAATTACTCAAGACAACGATCTAAAAAGATTCATGTAAGCATTTTATACCACTACCACATGCATAGCATTTTTCTGGTCCAACCAAACACCAATCAACTTATTTGACAACTCTCCAAACAGATATAAGTGAAGCAAGAGAGTACTTTCTTCAAAAGAAACTGAAAGCTCTAACAAGAGATATGAAAAACTGAGAGCTAACAGCAATAACAGCAACTAGACAGGAATACTCAACAAGTATAAGTGAAGCACAAGAGTATTCTAATGAAAAAGTGGAGCGTGTCTCTCTCCCAAACATGAATGCTAGGATCCAACAAGTATAGCACAGCAAACAAAACAAAACAAACTGAAAACAAAAACACACTGACGCTCCAAGGAAGAGTACACTAGTATGAAGCAATAAAAATATAGCACCATTAGAGATGACCTGATAATTTGTAGATGAAGAAGGGGATGCCTTGGGCATCCCCAAGCTTAGATGCTTGAGTCTTCTTGAAATATGCTGGGGAGGTAAGCCTCCCCAAGCTTAAGCTCTTCACTCTTCTTGATCATGTAATATCATTCTCCTCTATCAACACTTGAAAACTTCCTTCACACCAAAACTTAACAGCTTTTCTCATTAGCAGGTTAGTGCACTAAAAGATAATACTTCAAAGTTCTAGCAAAGACAAAACTCACAAGCCAACTATTTTAAACATTAGCCACTGTTACTAGGCTCAAGTGGGCACTTTTACACGAAAAGAAACCACTTAAAAACTTGTAAAAGAGAGAATGCAAAATAAAAGACAGAATCTGTCAAACCAGAACAGTCTGTAATGACGAATTTTTTCGAGGCACTTACGATGCTCAGATGAAAAACTTTTGAAATAATGAAAGTTGCGTAACATCATCAGGAACATGCACAAAAATTTCAGCATTTTTCGATTTTTTCTGATTTTCTACTGAATTAAACGGTGACGAACAGCAATCTGTCCCAATGCAGTCCCGAAAATAAAACCAACTTTGCATTAGTAACTCTCCTTGGCACAACAAAACAGCAAATAAAAGATACAAAGGAGTTGCTACAGAGGTAAACAAGCATCCTTGACTCAAGAAAACAAAAATAAAACAGCAAATAAAAACATGGGTTATCTCCCAGAAGTGCTTTTCTTTAATGCCTTTGAGCTAGGCATGAAGAGATGCATCAAGTATTGTCAAGACCAGAAAATCCAAAACCATAATTTGTCTTGACACTAGTATCATGTGAGTATTTCATCTTCTTCCTAGGGAAGTGTTCCATACCTTTCTTGAGTGGGAATTGAAATTTTATATCTCTCATATCAATAACAGCACCAACAGTTCTCAGAAAAGGTCTTCCCAAAACAATAGGACAAGAAGGATTGCATTCAATATCCAAAACCACAAAATCAACAGGGACAAGATTGTTATTAACCATTATCAAAACATCATCAACTTTTCCTAAAGGTTTCTTCATAGAAGAATCAGCAAAGTGAACATCCAAATGACATTTTTCCAAAGGTGCAAGCTTGAGAATATCATATAAATTTTTAGGCATAACCGAAATACAAGAACCAAGGTCACACAAAGCATTGCATTCAAACTCACTCAGTTTCATTTTAATAACAGGTTCCCAATTATCATCTAACTTCCTAGGGATAGAAGCTTCAAGTTTTAATTTTTCTTCCCTAGCATGCATGAGAGCTTTGATAATATGTTCAGTAAAAGCCATATTTATTTTACTAGCATTAGGACTCTTAGCTAGCTTTTGCAAGAACATGATGACTTCAGTTATGTTACAATTTTCGAAATTGAAGTTGTTGTCATCAAAAACAATGGAGCAATTATCACCAACACCTCTAAAAATTTCAGCACTTTTACTAGGAACAAAAGTAGTGCTATCAGGCAATTTAAAACTTTTTGTAGAGGTAGTAGAGACATTTCCAACACTTATTATCTTTTCACTAACAGTAGGGGGCGCATTAGCATGTGAGGCATCATTTGTTTCATTAGTAAAAATAGTGCAAACTCTAACAACACTATTTTGTTCAGCAATTTCAGCTTCTCTTTCTTCTCTCTCCCATCTTTCATGAAGTTCAGCAAGCATCCTAATGTTATTATCAATTTTAATTTGGATAGCATTGAGTGTTTTACTCTCTCTAATATCACTAGGAATAGCTTTTATTTTCAGCATTTCAACATCATGAGCAAGACTATCAACTTTAGCAGCAAGAGTATCAATTTTTCCTAGCTTTTCCTCAACAGTTTTATTAAAAGTAGTTTGTGTGCTAATAAAATCCTTAAGCATGACTTCAAGATCAGAGGGCACACTTCTATTGTTACTGTAGGAATTACCATAGAATTACCATAAGAGTTGCTACCATTAGCAGGATATGGCCTATAATTGTTGCTACCAAAATTATTCCTATAGCATTGTTGTTGAAGTTGTTATTTTTAATGAAGTTTACATCAACATTTTTCTCATCATGAGCAACCAAAGAAGCAAGAGGAATATTATTTGGATCCACAACACCATGTCCATTCGAAAGCATAGTCATAATAGCATCAACTTTATCACTCAAGGAGGAAATTTCCTCAACAGAATTTACCTTCTTACCAGTTGGAGCCCTTTCAGTGTGCCATTCAGAATAATTTACCATCATATCATCAAGAAGCTTTGTAGCAGCACCCAAAGTGATGGACATAAAGGTCCCTCCAGCAGCCGAGTCCAATAATTCCTTGAGAAAAATTTAGTCCTGCATAAAAGGTTTGGATGATCATCCAAGTAGTCAGTCCATGAGTGGGGCAATTTTTAACCAAAGACTTCATTCTTTCCCAAGCTTGGGCAACATGCTCATTATCAAGTTGCCTAAAGTTCATAATACCACTTCTTAAGAGATAATTTTAGCAGGAGGATAATATTTTCCAATGAAAGCATCTTTGCATTTAGTCCAGGAATCAATACTATTTCTAGGCAAAGATAGCAACCAATCTTTAGCTCTTCCTCTTAAGAGAAAGGAAACAATTTCAGCTTAATAATATCACTCTCTACCTCCTTATACTTTTGCATATCACAAAGTTCAACAAAGTTGTTTAAGTGGGCAGCAGCATCATCAGTACTAACACCAGAAAATTGCTCTTTCATAACCAGATTTAACAGTGCAGGCTTAATCTCATAAAATTCTGCTTTAGAAGCAGGTGGAGCAATGGGTGTACAGATAAAATCATTGTTGTTTGTGCTAGTAAAGTCACACAACTTAGTATTTTCAGGATTACTCATTTTAGCAAGCTAAAACAAGCAACAGGGCAACTCGAAATTAAAAACTAGATGCAGGAATTTAATTTTTTTGGGTTTTTGATTTTTAACAGCAAGCAAAACAAAATAAAACAAGACAAAAACAAAGTAAAGAGATTGGAACTGAGAGACTCCCCTTTCCAATAGCCTCCAAGTCCCCGGCAACGGCGCCAGAAAACAGCTTGATGGCTACGTGTTGGTGAACCCCAAGAGGAAGGTTATGATGTAGACAGCAGAAGTTTTCCCTTGAGAAATCTACCCAAGGTTATCAATCCAGTAGGACTTGACGATCTATCGGAAGGTTGTTGATGTTGACTCCCCCTGGCGCTAGGGAGCTTGCACCAACGTGGAATCTGCACAGACACAAACCAGAACTTTGCCCAACACGAAACAGAGAGGTTGTCAATCTCTCCGGTCTTGCAGAAACAAAGAGTTAAACGTATGGTGTGGAAAACAGCAGGAAAAACAGCAAGTAACAGGAAACAGATGATTGCAGCAGGTTGTGTAAACAGTATGAGGAAATTGGACCAGGGTCCACAGTTCACTAGTGGTGTCTCTCTCAGAACAGATAACTAGCATGTTGGGTAAACAAATTACAGCTGGGCAATTGACAAATAGAGAGGGCATAACAATGCAATACATGCCAAGATGTCTACTATGAAATCTAGTTGGGCATTACAACAAAGTACATAGACCGTTATTCCAACCATCTATGCCTAAATAATCCACCTTCAAGGCAGCATCCGCATCCTATTCAGTATTAAGTTGCTAACAACAGATTATTGCATGAAGTAAAGTGTGTAATGTAATCAATACAAGTGCCCTTGGACACTGCACCAATGTTTTATCCCTAGTAGCAACAGCACATCTACCATCTTAGACCTTTCTGTCACTGATCCAGATATCTAGAGACTGAACCCACTATCGAGCATAAATACCCCCTCTTGGAGTCACAAGCATCTACTTGGCCAAAGCATCTACTAGCAACGGAGAGCATGCAAGATCAAGAGCACATAGATAAACAACTTGAATAAACATGGTATCAATATTCATCGGATCCCAGCAAACACAACATCTAGCATTACAATAAGATGATCTTGATCATGTTAGGCAGCTCACAAGATCTAAACATGGAGGCACAAGGTAGAGAGACAACCATCTAGCTACTGCTATGGACCCGTAGTCCAGGGGTGGACTACTCACGCATCACTCCGGAGGCAGGCATGGTGATGTAGAGCCCTCCGGTGATGATCTCCCCTCCGGCAGGGTGCCGGGAAGAGCTTCAGAACTCCTCCGATCTGAGATTGACGATGACGGCCGCGACGGAACTTTTCGTGGAATATGATCGACCGTAATAGGGTTTTCGCGTCGCGGAGAATATATAGGCGAAGAGGCGGCGTCGGTGGCCGAGGGGGGCCACCACGCCATAGGGGGCGCGGGCCCACCCTGGGCCGCGCCCTAGTGTGGCGTGGCCCCCTGGTGGGTCTGCTCCGACTCCCCTTTGGACTCCGTGATCTCCTCGTGATATTATTGACGATGTCTTTTGTTTCGTCCAATTCCGAGAATATTTCCTTAATAGATTTTCTGAAACCAAAAACAGCAGAAAACAGGGAACTGGCACTGTGGCATCTTGTTAATAGGTTAGTCCCAGAAAATGCATAAAAATGATATAAAGTGTAACCAAAACATGTAGCAATTGATATAATAACAGCATGGAACATCAAAAATTATAGATACGTTTGAGACGTATCAGCGGCCGTACTTGGACTGCCTTCTGCGCTGCAGCTGCTCGGGGACGCTGGGGCGGAGCCGCGGGACGGGAGGAGGGGCACGGGTCGGCGGGGGTCGGGGCGCCGCCGCCGCGGGCGGCGGTCGTAGTTCTAGGTCTGCGCGCGAGAAATTGGAGAATTGGGGAAAGAGCAGAGGGGACCGAGCGTGCGATGCGAGACGGAGCGAGCAAGAGAGGCAGCGAGCTGCCGAGCTGGGCTGTTTTTGCGTTTCTGCCTCTTCGTGGGCTGGGTTGATATATATACATGTTTTTTTTCATCCAAATCATGGGTATTCCTGTGAATACAGGGGAAAACCCCTGGCGCCGCCCCTGCTCGAGGCTGCTCGCCGTCACCATGTGTTGCATGTGCATTTGGCCGCCGCGCCGACGTGGACGTGAGGGAGCTCAAGGTCGAATACTACAGAGAGAACTGGCCGGCGCGGTGGAGGTCGTAGTATGGCTTGGGCGCTACCAGCACCATGCAGCGTCGGGCATGGGCGTCGCCGCCGTGCTGATCGATCAGAGTATGTACTAGTAGTGCTCGATTGATTTCACCTAGCTAGCTAATTCGTACTTTTAGCTGAGATCCAGCCTGGTTAATTGAGCTACTGCTCGACGCCCGGGAAGGGGGCACACGCGGAAGGCCTCGCCATCCGGGCAGACGTCGGATAACGCGAGCGTGCGTGCGTTCAGCGACCGGTTCAGGGACGAGCAGTACTCAGCGGCGTGGTCCGAGGCGAGCGGGCGCCACAATCGCGGCGGCGGCGCGAGCTACATGGCCAACACTGAGTCGTCGCACGCGAAGCCGGCGCAGTCGCTGAGCGCGCCGCGGCACCGCCCGAGCCGGTCTCTCCGTCGCCGAGCGGGCGACGCAGGGCGTCCCTAGACCCGCGGGACCTCGCCGGCCAGGCACGCGTCCCCTCGCCCGGCAGGAGCTCCATCGACGCGGCGCGCACGATGCCGCCGGACAAGCCGAGCGGCTGCGAGTGCGGGTCATCGTTGAACACTGCGCTGCTAAAAGAAAATAGAGATGTCCGTGCGGAGATTTTGCGCTTTGCCGTTGGGAGCACTGCGCGGACAAGCCCGGACGGTCACTTTAAACCCACCCCAAACGGATAAAAAGGGACATATTTGCATGTCTATTTACGCCACGCCGTTGGAGGTGCCCTTACATTAGTGAAGGAATGGACTACTATCATTTATAGGCCGCTGCATGAAGGTCCATAGAAGAAAATGCGCGAGACACCTCTGCCGACGCTGTTGTTCAAGTGCCCCATACTGTAGTACTGTACTATGGTAGTGTCGTTTATTTCTTGTATGCATGCAGTAGCCTCGCTAGCCAACAGGAATATGGTCGTGTTTCATCTTTGAAACAGAGGCAGATTTGCTATGGTGTACTAAAGAAAATTACTCCCTTCATTTTTTTTATATATTCTTTTAGCTACTTCAAATTTGTGCTAGATACGGACTGAAATTGGTGAACATACGCATTTAAACGTGTCTAGATACTCATGAATCTAGAAAAAGCTAAAACATCATATATTTAGAAACCAAGGAGTATATTATTACACTTAGTCTAATTGTTTCTTATGCTCTAGGTGTGATATTGTTTCATGATCAATTTTTCCATGCTTAGGCTAAACATTTGTTCCTCTCACAATCATAATTTGTACTCCCAGCACTATTTTTTTGTTCTGACCCCATAAGAATTTGCTCCACTTAATTCTGTTTCACTCATAGTCATGATCTTTGGCGCATGCTATAATCATGTCCCAATCTATTTTAATTTTCACGCTTAATATGTTCCACGACAACAGAAATAATGTTCATGTTTTTTGGCTCATAGTTATGATCTTTTTTGTGAAATTAAAATATAGTTCCACTTACTCTAAATGTTTGTTCTGCTTGTAGTCATGACATGTTCCATGGGCATTAATGTTTGTTTCCTTTAGTTTAAGTGTTTATCGATTATGAATTTTTACGTTCTAATAGATCTTTTTGTGTTAATTTGAACTTTAGTTGCAATTTCATGCATGAGCACTGCAATGTTGTTACACATAGTCTTAATCGTTGTTTCGCTTGTAGTCGTGATTTATTATGTGAGAAATATTTTTTGTACTAATTTAAACTACTTGGTACAACTATATTTTCCCATGACGAGTATCTTGTTGTGACTTAACTGGACTAATTTTATTCCACTAGTACTCATAAGCTGTTATGTATTTTTGTTTCACAAATAACTAGAAACTGTTGATGAAATGTCGTGTCCTTAACATGGGATGTCAATAGAGGACTGAGATCCCGTGCCCTGCCTCTTGCGTGTTAGACTATAGAGTTTGTCTCTCATACAACTTGTATTCCTACTAGTCTTGTACAACAAGTTAGGGTTTTAGCCTAGGTCGGTTATCCTATGCACTATATAAACATTGTAACCCGGCTGTATCCAATCAATCAATATACGAAACATATCAAGTTTACATGGTATCATATTAGATCGATCCTAGGGCATGGCTGTGCTACCCACCCCACCACCTCTTCCACCGCCCGGCTTCTTAGAACGCCGGGCCGCCACCATTGCCAAAGCCACCGCCGCGGCGCAAGCCTCTACCTCCACCTCTCTTCTTCCTCTCCAAAATCCCTCCCCTACTACTCTCCTCGCTGCCCCAATGTATCTTGCGGACACCATCGCGGACGTCAGTCCGTTCGTCCCCATCGTCCTTGATCTCTCGGCCCACAACTACTACCATTGGCGCCACCTCTTCGATCTGCACCTCGGGCGCTGCAATCTTCGTTCTCACGTCGCTGCCACCAGCGCCCCTCGGCCGGATGATCCCCAATGGGTGAAAGACGATCTCGCAATCGTCCAGTGGTTCTACACCCGAGTATCCACCGAAATCTTCAACATGCTCGACCACGACGGCGCCACGGCTGCTCACATCTGGGCTTCCCTGCGGCAGCTGTTTCAGAGCAATAGCGATGCACACAAAAACGTCCTCCACACCGAGCTCTGCAACATGTCTCAAGGCGATGCTCCAGTCAATTTGTTCTGCCAACGCATCAAAGCCATCGGAGATGAACTCCGTGAACTCGGCAATCATGTCAGCGACTCGCAACTCATCAACATCGTCGTCGTCGGTCTCAGCGAGGACTTCGACAAGCAGGCCTTCTTCATCCCCATGATGCGGCCCCCTCCAACCTTCGCCGAGGTCCGATCCATGCTTCATCTCGCCGTGGACACTCAAGCTCGCAAAGAATCTCGGCCCCACGTCTTCCATGCTGCGACACGCCCTTCACCGCCATCGTCATCGGCGTCTCCTGCACCTGCACCACCTCCTCCAGCTGATGTGTCCACAACACCCTCTGTGCAACCTCCTCCAGGATGGCGTCCCAGCCCCAACTATCGAGGGAAAAACCCTGTGTATCGGCCGCCGCGTGCTCCATCGTCAACACCCTCGTCAAGCAGTGCGCCACCCCCAGCTCCACCGTTCGCCCCTCTGACTGCTCCAAGCTGGCGTCCTCCGCACGATCCATGGACCGGGATGGTGCAGGCGTGGCACATGCCTTGGGCCGCTCCGTCTCCGATCGGCGCTCCACCGGCTTACTCTAGCTCTTGGCTGCCGGGTGTACGCCCTCACACTAGTTCCCCAGGGCTCCTCTCGCCGTGACCTCCAGCGAACGCCTACCTCGCCGCTCCTACCTACAGCTCCTATGGTGGTCCTTCTTCTGGCGATGGATACCAGATGCATGCGATGACGCCACTACTGCCGACGCCCCCGCTGCTGCCCACGCCGTCTCAGCCTCCTGCATCGCCAACGTGGGATCAAGCTGCCTTTCTGCAGGCCATGAACAACTTCACTGCTCAAGGAAATTCAGGTACGGATTGGATCTTTGATTCAGGTGCATCTAGTCATATGTCTTCCTCGCGTAATATGTTGTCTGCTTGCACTCCTTCTACTTTTTCCTCTATTACTCTCGGCGATGGCCCCTCTATCCCTACACATTGTGTCGGTCACACCACTATTCCTACCACCACTAGGCCGCTTCTTCTTCGCGATGTTCTTGTCGCCCCAGCCCTAATTAAGAATCTAATTTCTGTCCGCAAATTCACCTCTGATAACCTCGTCTCCGTTGAACTTGATCCGTTTGGTTTATCTGTGAAGGACTTCCATACTAAGGCGGAGATCATGCGCTTCAATAGTTCGGGTGACCTTTACTCTCTTCATGGTGTTCCGGCCAGCAATCAACCTTCATCCCTGGTGGCTTCAGTAGATCTTTGGCATCAACGTCTTGGCCATCCCCATGCTGCAACTTTGTCCTCAATTCTTAGTGAATTTTCTATTCCTTGTAACCGAAATAATCACGATGCGTCAGTTTGTGAGTCCTGTCAATTAGGCAAACATGTTCGTCTCCCTTTTAGTTCCTTCCATTCTTCCAGTACTTTTCCTTTTGAATTATTGCATTGTGATATATGGACTTCGCCCCACGCTAGTGTTTCTGGATTTAAATACTACCTTGTTCTGTTAGATTATTTTACTCACTATGTGTGGACCTTTCCTCTTCGCAATAAATCTGATGTTCATACTAAATTCCTTAATTTCAAACAATATGTTGCAACACACTTCTTCCTCCCAATTCGTTTCATCCAATGCGACAATCGCCGTGAATTTGATAATTTTCAAAACCGTAACTTCTTTCTTCAGCATGGCATTCTTTTGCGGTTCTCTTGTCCCTATACGTCTCCCCAAAATGGCAAAGCTGAACGATCCCTCCGCACACTCAATGACATAGTACGCACTATTTTAATTCACTCGTCCATGCCTCCTAATTTTTGGGTCGAAGCCTTGCGCATGGCCACCTATCTACTAAACATTCGACCCTCCAAAGCACATCCGCAACCCACTCCCTACTTCTCCCTCTTTCTAAGCCATCCTAGCTATTCTGATCTTCGTGTTTTTGGATGTCTCTGCTTTCCAAACACCTATGCCACATCTTCTAATAAGCTAGCCCCTCGCTCTATTCCTTGTGTTTTCCTTGGTTTCTCAGATGAACACAAAGGATACCGCTGCTATAATTTGCTCTCCGGCCGCATCCACATCTCTCGCCATGTCACGTTTGTAGAAACCATTTTTCCTTTTGCTACTCGACCCACTCCTCCCGACGGACCTTCACCTTCGCTCCCGTCTACCATCAACCGGGCCCTGCTCCCCATTCTTCACGTCCCTGTCGTGCCATCGTCTTCCTCTTCCGACGTCCCACCACAATCCACTCCTGCCGCGGCCGAAACTTCCGATTTCTCTGTCGCGCCAGCAAAACCCACCAAAAACTCTGCCGCGGCAGATCCGTCTTCTCCGCTCCCTGCCGCGACAGCACAAACCACCAAAAACCCTGCCGCGGCAGACAACCCAATCGCACGTGCTGCCTCTGCTTATCCATAGCCTGTCTCATCCGCTGCGCCGAGCTCTGGACCTCCCTCTCTTGTAGTTCCACCCCGTGCGGTCCCAACCATTGCCCCTATTAATGATCATACTATGCATACTAGAGCAAAATCTGGGTTTCGTCAACCTCGTCAACCTCTCAATCTTCACGTCGCCCCCTCTGTTTCTCCCCTTCCTTCTAATTACAAAACTACTCTTCTCGATCCTAATTGGGCTGCAACTATGAAAGAAGAATATAATGTTTTACTTCAAAATAACACTTGGCAACTTGTTCCTTGACCATCCGGTGCAAATATTGTTTCTGGTAAGTGGGTTTTTCGTCAAAAATTTCACTCCGACGACACTCTCTCCCATTATAAAGCTCGTTGGGTTTGTCGAGGATACTCCCAACAACACGGGATTGATTATGATGAAACCTTTTCACCTGTTGTAAAGCCAAGTACAATACGCACTATTCTCAGTCTAGCTGTCTCCTCTACCTGGCCTATCCATCAACTAGATGTAAAAAATGCTTTTCTCAATGGTTCTCTTAATGAAACTGTTTATTGTCAACAGCCTCATGGTTTTGTTGATTCGTCTGTCCCCGACCACGTTTGCCTTCTTCAAAAATCTCTCTACAGTTTAAAACAAGCTCATCGAGCATGGTTTCAACGTTTCTCCACCTTTATTCAATCCATTGGTTTTCTTCCATCTGTCTCTGACACCTCTCTCTTTGTCTATCACCAAAATTCTAATACGGCTTACTTGCTTCTCTATGTTGACGACATCATTCTCACAGCCTTTACCCAGCAATTTCTCAATCATATCATTTCTTTGCTTGGTGCCGAATTCTCCATGACTGATCTTGGTCTTCTCCACCATTTTCTGGGCATTGCTGTTACTCGTGATTCCAATGGTCTATTTCTTTCCCAACAACAATATATTCTTGATCTACTATCTCGTGCCGGTATGCTTGATTGTCAGCCCTCGCGTACTCCTGTTGATACTTCCTCCAAACTATCCTCGGCTGGTGATCCCTACTCTGACACAACTTTCTATCATAGTATAACCGGTGCTCTCCAATATCTCACAATCACCCGACCTGAATTATCCTACGTTGTCCAGCAAGCTTGCTTATATATGCATGACCCCCGTGTTCCCCACTACAATCATGTCAAACGTGTTCTTCGCTATCTCAAAGGCACCCTTGATCATGGTCTTCAAATAAATTCTTCTTCCCCCACCTCTTTGACAGCATATTCCGATGCAGATTGGGCCGGTTGTCCTGACACTCGTAGATCCACATCCGGTTACTGTGTTTTTTTGGGTAACAATTTGATTTCTTGGTCTTCTAAAAGGCAGGTTACAGTCTCCCGTTCGTCTGCAGAGGCTGAGTACCGTGCTGTTGCGCATGCGGTCGCAGAAACAGTTTGGCTACGTCAATTGCTATCTGAACTTCATCGCCCGATTCAGCAGGCTACCATTGTCTATTGTGACAACATCTCGGCGGTGTACATGGCCAGCAATCCTGTGCAGCATCGGCGCACTAAGCACATTGAGATCGACATTCATTTTATTCGCGAGAAGGTTGCTCTCGGCCAAGTTCGTGTTCTACATGTGCCTACTACCGCTCAGTTTGCTGATATCTTCACAAAAGGACTCGCTCCAGCTCCTTTCACCGACATACGATTCAGTGTCAACGTTGTTGAACCCCACGTTGACACTGCGGGGGGTGTTAGACTATAGAGTTTGTCTCTCATACAACTTGTATTCCTACTAGTCTTGTACAACAAGTTAGGGTTTTAGCCTAGGTCGGTTATCCTATGCACTATATAAACATTGTAACCCGGCTGTATCCAATCAATCAATATACGAAACATATCAAGTTTACATTGCGGGGCACGCTGTGCCTTGAGGCCCACCATCCACCATACATCTCCCATCCAACGGACATCCATGAGTCAACGTAAATTTAGCACTGGTCCGCTCTATTCGTCCCTTCCTCTGTTCCTCGGGCGTCTCTGTTCCTCACGGCGCGACGGCTTCAGGCGAGCTGCTGGTCCCGTCGCCGCGCCTCGCTGATGCTCCCGTCACCGAGCTGCTGCTCCATGCCACGAGCCAAGCTGCAGGCCCCGTCGCCGAGCCTCGCTGCTGCTGCACATGAGAAAACGGCCTCGACGGCCGCCCACCTCTCTCTGCTCCGTCCGCCTGCCCTCCGGCGGCTGCCTCCGCACGTTCCGACGGCCCCTCCGCCGTCCTGGACTGCTCGCTCGGACGACCACGCCGCTCGGCCCCTCCTGGACTTGGCAGCAGCTAGACAAGAGGACATACATGTCTGCACTGCACACAAACAACAAATTCAGTTTGCAGTTAGCACTGGATACGAATTCAGTAAACTGAAAATATGGACAACATCAGTATAATGTTTAATCTACAGAATTTAGTACCCAAAAATGAACTGAAGGAGAGTTGAAATGAGGCATTCATTATACAATCAATTAGAAAATGAAATCGAAATGAATTGAACAATGTACAGACTTTGTAGCATTAGTAACTCAAATTTGGCAACAACAACAATTTGTTCTGCTGTGGGTGGACTGAGGTAGGGCTCGTTGGAGATCTTCACGCCGGGGACGAGGAGCTCGTCGGAACGAGGCGGGGATGAGAAGGCCGTGGGGGCGGACGGGATTGCCGGCGCCGTTTATCCGGTGGCCGGCGCCCTTCCCCACGGCGGCGACGGCGGCACAACTCTCCACCGCAGTTCCCGCCCGCGAAGTCCTCTGCAAGCGTTCGTTTCCCGCCGTTCTGTTGCCTCGCGCGTGTGAGAAAGAGGAAGGAGACGAGTGGACCAGTGCCAAATTTGTGTTGACTCGTGCTGTCCGTTGAATGGGAGATGGATGGTGGATCGTTGGCCTCAAGGCACAGCGTGCCTTGCCTCTTGCGGGGCACTGGATCTCAGTCCGTCAATAGAACCTATGACGTGCATACATGCTGTTTGATATTTGGGATTGACTAGTAATTTTCCTATGTACGACTTGTTAGGTGTCGTGAAATTAGTTCCACATCAATGAGGGAAAACGATGGAGTATGGACTCGTCCAAAACTCCAAACGCAGAACAATGGTATTGGGCCAGGGTGTTGTTAATGGGCCACGATGGGTGAGCCGTATTCAGACCGACTGAAGTGGCAAAACCTATTTGACGACCCGGTCGGAGCGTATTAAGCTCCGCACACCCATCCTGGGCGCTGTGGGCCAGCCCAATAGCTACGACCTGGTCGGTTTCCGTTTTTTTTCTGTTTGAGTTTCTTTTTTCTGTTTCTTTGTGTTTCTATTTAAAACAACGTTTTCGGATTTGAAATTTGTTCAGCTCTCAAAAAATGTTCAAAATTAAAATTGTTCAGTTTTTGAAAAAGTTTAAATTTTAAAATGTTCAAAACTAATTGTTTAGTTTACGAAAAAATTCAAATTTGAAAAATGTTCAAAATTAAAAAACTGTTCGAATCTAAAAATTGTTCTGTTTTTTAAAAATGTTCACTATTTAAAAAATGTTCAGTTTTCAAGAAATGTTCAAATTCGAAAATGTTCAGTTTGAAAATGTTCAAAATTTGAAAATGTTCAGAACTATTTTTTTTAAAGTTTAAAAAATGTTCAGTATTAAAATTGTTTAAGATTTGAAAATGTTCATAATTAAAAATTATTTAGTTTTCGAAAAAAGTTCAAATTTGAAAATGTTCATATTGTGGAAAATGTTCATGTTTATTAAAATGAAAAAGGAGAGAAACAATACCTATTATTGGGCTGCGGTTGGAGCGGCCCATGAACTGGCAGCCTAAACTGGGTCGAGCCCACTAGCGCGAGGGGGTGTGCGGAGCCTTGTTTCGTCCGCATAGGTCGGTAGGGGGAGCTCCTATACTACGCAGCACGCGGATGGAAAAATCGCTCTGCGTGTACGCCTCCGTCCCAGCGCCACACTATTGGGCTCGGCCCATTTCCTTTAACCGTTTCGCTCCGCGATTTTTTCCTTCTGTTTTGCTGATTTGGACGGAACAGTCATTCAAAAGGACATATTTTGAAATTCAAATCTAAACAAAATTCAAATCTGAACATTTTCGAAATGAACAAATTTTAAATCTGTCAAAATGAACAATTTTCAAATCTGAACATTTTTCAAAAATGAACAAATTTTAAATCTGAACAATTTTAAATTTCGAACAAATTTTGAATCTGAACAAATTTTAAATCTGAACATTTTTGAAAAATGATCAAAATTTAAATCTGAATAATTTTAAATTTTGAACAAATTTTTAATATGAACAAATTTCGAATCTGAACAAATTTTAAATCTGAACATTTTCGAAAAATGAACAAATTTTAATTCTGAACAATTTTTAAATTTGAACGAATTTTAAAAATGAACAATTTTTGAATCTGAACAAATTTCAAATATGAACATTTTTCGAAATAAACAATTTTCAAATCTGAACATTTTTCTAAATGAACAATTTTCAAATCTGAATAATTTTAAAAAATGAACAATTTTCAAAAAAAAGAATATAAAAAAGAAACAAAATAAAAAGAAAGAAAACACGAAAAGAAAAGGAAAGGAAAAAAACAGAGAAGAAAAACGAAAAAAAACGGAACAGGGAAAAAACTGACTGCTGGAACTGTAATGGGCCGGCCCATTTGTCACCGGAGGGTACGCGGACGCTACGCGCGATTTAGGTTTTCCCGTCTGTAGGTCGGAGGATAGGAGCTACCGAAGTGGCAAACCTGCACGGCAAAATCTACGATAACCCCCCTAGTTCGCGCGGCTTCTATCATATGCCCCCGTCCGGCTCCACATGTCAGTGACACAAGGGGGGCATATGATAGAAGGCGCGCGAACTAGGGGGTTATCATCAATTGCCCCAACCCGCACAGCCCTTAACTCTAAATCCCGCAGATTTGATTACTCTTACCCATTAACATTAACAGAAAGGGAAGTTTAATCGGCAAAGCCCAACTACCCGTCCACCTCTGATCCTCAAATTCGGTCAGACCATGGAGCCGCTCTGTCCCGAGATCCCCTGAAATCCCAAATCCTCTGAAATCCCACGGCGGCGCAGGGCGAGGCCGAAGGCAGCTGGAGCGACGATCCCCGCGGGAGGGCTCGCCGGCAGGCGGCGTGTTGCGTGCATCATCTCGGTATCTCACTGGATTCTTTTTATTCTTCGCCAAGCAACTCAATTTGTCATCTTTCTGAATTCCCACGGCGGCGCAGGGCGAGGCCGAAGGCAGCTGGAGTGACGATTCGCGCGGGAGGGCTGCGACGTGGTGCGTGCATCCCACTTGGATTCAGATAGCTCTTGGCCAACCAGGTCAATTTGCCATCTTTGTTGCATCGAGGGCGGCATCTGGGGATGGACGATGCATCCCGTTGGGAGTGTCTCCATCCGGACTTGGTTCGGCTGATTGGGTGGCGGGTGCTGGCCGGAGATCTGCTCGACTACGTGCGCTTCCGCGCCGTCTGCCCCCTCTGGCGCTCAAGCACCGTCTGCCCACGAGGCCGCGGCCTCGTCGACGAACGTTTCCATCCGCGGCGGTGGGTGTTGCTGCCTGAGGGCCACGAACTCTTCCCCGGCCACAGCAAGCTGCATGGCTACATCCGCTTCTTCAACCTCTCCACGGGCCTGTCCGTGCGCGCACGGCTCCCGCTGTTCGAGGACCACCGCATTCTCGACTCGGTTGACGGCCTCGTCCTCTTGCTACAGGAACGAGACAACGCCGTCCGTCTCCTCCACCCCTTCACCGGCGACATCGCCGAGCTCCCGCCACTCACAACCCTCGTGAGTGCCTATAATGCGGCTAATAAATCCAATCTGTCTTGCGGATGGGACCTGGCGGATTTTAGGAAATTCAGTGCTACCTCCGTCAGTGTGAGCGCAGATGGAGTCATCACGGTCATGATTATTCTTTCAAGGATAATGCATGTGGCCTTTGCTACCTCCACCGGGGATCGGCAATGGTGTGTCTCAAGCTGGAGCCTTTCTCCCACCTGGAGGTCAGTGTCGTTCCAAGGCAGGCTCGACATATTGCAGCGTTCCAGATGTAACAGTGACCCAGAGATTCTCCGGATCGACCCTCCCCAGCATAAGGAAATCGACCCACCAAAGTTGATTGCCACATGTCCAGGCAAAATCCAGCCTCCCTACCACCTGGTACAATGTGAAACGGATGTTCTAGCTGTCGGTTGTCGCGACAAACCGAATTCTTTGCACTTGTTAGTTTACAGATTAGCCGACCTTATCCTAGAAAATTTTAACCCAGTAGCAACCATTGGGGGAAATGTTCTATTTGCCAATACCGAAAGGAGTTTGAGTGTGAGCGGTAGGGCGCTCCCTACCATAGTTGGTGACACCATTGTAAAAAACAAACTGAAGGAGATACATCTTGCGGAGTACCACCTCAAGGGTGACACATGGTTACCGACAACGGATGAATCTACTTGTGGTTTTGAACCGTCGACTGGTAACCTGGTTTACCGTATCTTTTGGTGCCATTATAATTGGTGAGCTAATTGTTCTTTCTAACTTCCCTTGTTTCTCGAAGACTATTGTGCTTCTTGATGAGATAATTATTTCCCCACTTTTGGCAGCAGGAAAAAAATGAAACTTGTCTTCAAGGGGACACTACGCCTAGGTTAGTGAAGCGAAACTGGCGAGACGAGGTAAGTTCAACTTGACATACTCCCTTTGTCCCAAAATACAAGCCATATTTTCTTCGTTAGGAAAAAAACTTTGACACGGTATTTTCGTGTCCTTTTGCTAGGCATAATTGGTTCTTGTACCATGGATAGAGGTGGCTTTTGGATTTTTATGCCTCTACACTCCTACCGCCACAAAGGAGCCCTGATTATTGGCATATTTTGCTACAATTTTCTTGTGGCTGTTAAAATCGTTATGTAATTGTTGCTTGTGACAAGATAATCCTTACTTATCTGCTAAATTATTGTGCTCCTCTATCATTGTTTTGTCTTAATGCATACAATAGATCATTTTTTTCTTGTTGAATTGGTTACCATGCTGATTCGTTTTGGTGCTACGTAAATGCAGTATACAGTCTACAGATTTTCATTTTGTTGTTTTAACCAATATTGGTGAAACGGCCAGTTGAATCACATGAAATAGTGTCAAAGTCGTTCTTCTTTATGCTAAATAATGTAAGGATGTGGAACTGTTATCGTTTCTGTTGGATCGCCTGTTATCGTTTCTGTTGGACCGCCTGGTCTAAGATTTATCTGGGTGTTTAGAAAAGGTTGCTTTGGCATACTCCTTATAATGTACTAGTCGACAACCCGTGCATTCGCACGGGCTGGTCTTTATCTTCTGATTCTTTAGATTATTCACATACATGCGTACTGCCATCTTTGAACTTGGTTTTAACATTTTAACCAACATATTGACCTAACTACAATTAGAAAATAGTTGCGCTTACAATTATAACCATGAAATTTACTAATATTCCTAATAAAGTTTTTAAATTCTACACGCGTAGGTTCTACATGATCTACTCTACTATTGACTGAATTTATTAATAACCATCTTCATAATTTAAAAATCATCAAAATGGTTTATTTTTACATACCATATTATATCTATGTATCACTATTTGAAATTCTACTCAAAATTATTTAGAAAATGATCAAACTGCATGTCATGGGTCACTACATTTTAATATTTATTTTTTGCATCAAAAATACCCTTCGGTGGTAAGCTATTATGAAATCTTAGATTTATTTCTCTATATCATTCCTGACTCCATCCATCACGATTTAATTATTAGAATATCTATTCGAAATTATTTAGAAAATGACCAAACTGCATGGCATGGGTCACTACATTTTAATATTTATTTTTTTCAGCAAAAATACCCTTCGGTGGTGAGCTATAAAGAAATCTTAGATTTATTTCTCTATATCATTCCTGACTCCATCCATCACGATTTAATAAATGTTATTAGAATATGTTTTCCTCATCCATATTAGCTCTAGGAGTGTGCTAAGGTGTGTTCTTGTTTATCTATCTCCTCATTCTGTTCGTGCTAAAAAGAAAATTTGGGTACCAACTTGTCTTGTCTACACGTTGTTTATAACTGACAACGCTTTCTTGCAAAAATGTACCGAGGCATAAAATACTTGCATTGTATCAGGAGTACTTTGTATTAGCATCAATATAAGTAGATTTACGAATAAAACAATGCTTTAAATAAAACCATGGATGAAGTAAGCGCACCTTGGCTAGCATCTGGATCGTAAAGAATTGGAATATACCCTGTCGTAGGAATGACAACATGCTGGATTTACTTAAAGCATGGTTTTACTTAAAGCAGATCTGACATGCAGTGTTCATTAAATATGGATAACAGTAGAACTGGTTTCAGATAATATACGGGTTTACGCCTTGTCAGCAAAGAAAAAAGGAATACCACACAATAAAATACAATCGACTGACATGCCACCGCACAGGATTCAGACTTGAAGTGCCTGCTGCTCTCGTAGGACTGCGCAGCTCCTATTTACCCTGAATTTGATCTATCGATGCATAGAAATTTAGAATATAAAGAAATCCTAGGAATAACCTTGCGGGCAAAATAATTAATCTAGCTGTGAGTTTTTGCGTGGAAAATATCCTTGCACAGACAAACGAAAAGAAATCAATTGAGCGCAAACCCGCGGCGTCGGCGACCGGAGCAGCGAAACACCCGAACTTGCATAGGAAAGGAAAGTAAACACTACATCATACCTCAATCGAATAGGTGTTTGCACCGCGAGGATCCAATCAATGCATCTATAAACCAACATAATTATTTCTCCTGAATTCTGCAGATCGGAACATTGGACGGGTATATGAACCTTACATGCATGCAGATATGCAACGGCTGATGGGTGGCTCATGCTGTAGGCCGGCCGTCCGAACTTCGGCCATCTCCCTGCAGGTGTGATCCGCTGGACGACGAATTGACGATTAGCCAACAGGAAAATATCCCATGCATGGACAAATTAATTAATTAGGTACTGATCGGAGGATGCGTGGTTTGGGATTCGAACTCAAGCGGAGAAAAATACTTGCGAGAGGTGCCACGCTAGTGTGTTCGACAAAGGACTTTAATCTAACGGCTTGAGATAGATTATGGGTAGATCGGAAGGTCAATATTTTCTAATCTCCAGGATTAACGGGGTGTCTCGTATGGTGCCTCCAATTAGTAAATATAAGATTCTTTATATATATTTATCTTCCATTTTTCTTCTATTTGTGCATATGAACTCCACTTTCGCATCATAATAATTCAAACTTCCATGTTTGTACCGCACACAATTTTCAACAACATTTCAAACCCATGAATTTTAGACATTTCTCATATCAATTCAATCAGTTCATCGTCATGCTGCATAGTTCATCCTCAAACATCATACAAATGCAAAGACCATCCAAACATATAGATCATGAAAGGGCAAAGATCATTTATTTATTGTGTTGACGATGGAGTGGAAACATCAAGACACCTCCTTAAAATTGTTCAAATAGCATTCCCAATACTGTGCTTTAACAGTAGTGTACTAAATTGTCGGAAAGCTACATATTGACATCTAGAGCTACAATATACATCAGTGTTTTCAAAATAAACATTGCAGACTATTTATTTACTAGCTACTAGCCATAAACAACAAAATTGGCTTGTGTTTATATCAGCTTATGATGTGTCATGGGCAGAAGGTGCACAGCGTTTTATTTTTTACTTTTTGGTGTTTTGAAACAGTAAATTCAGGTAATTCTTGTCTGAGCAATGAGGAGGCCCATACCTGAATTTCTTTAAAAAAAGGTGAGCCACAACGACTTGTGAAGTAACAACCACAATTTACATGGGAGCACAGGAACAGCAAAGTGAGATAGAAAGAAGAATGCAACATGAAATGAAACAGCCAAGAAACTTCAAGAATTGCCGGTCTGTAATCCATATTTTAGCCGGCTCCTTTTCTGCTTTCTTAGCTCTGAATGTCCAAAGTTTCACTGTCTCGTGCTCTCAAGAAAACTTTCACTGTCTCAATACATCATCTAGCAACCACTGCAACAGGCATTTCTATGTCATCAAGAACTTCTCTCGCTGAAGCTGTTTGGCCAAAAGATATTGATATTGCTGCTTAATATTTACAGTTGATGCATGTGCTTTCTTCCCAGGATACTTCTTTCTCGTACATATGAGCTTGTTGATTTGCAGGTCGTCATTACAGTCTTACATGGATATGGATTGTCGAGTTGTGCTTAGGGTCTCGGTTATATGATTTTTCTTATGGGCAATGCAATTCCGGACCTTAATTATCTAATTTGTTTCATGGCCCATCGAATTCTATTTCATTATCAGCTGCTATTTCCCATGATCTTCTGATGGCTTCAGCCCAAATAGAAGTTCAGAACGATATGTGCCGGCTTGTTTCTTGGACTATTGTTTATGTGTCTTGCTCTTCCGTTCGTCGTCAGCATTATACCTACATGCAACGCAGTTGATGGTTTGTTCCTGCGCTCATGCTCCTCCTTTATGTTTGGTACATTGTGTCATGCGCTTTATTTTTGTAACTGCATATGTGAGTAGAAAATTTCGGGTATTCGAATTCCGGAGGTTGTTTGACATACACCAAGGACCCTCTAGAAAGGCATTTTTAACCTCCATTTGATATAGAACAATTTTATAAGGGTTAATTGGATCTATGAACATTGCCCAATTCACATATTGGAAAAATGCCATTACAAAAAACAGACTTGGAAATATGCCACTCAAACTTCTCAATACCTCTATCTATGCCATTGTCTTCAATACTAAACCATATAAAGCAATTGTACTTTAGTATGTACCCCTATACTCACATAGGAGACAAGAAAAAAAAACACATCGCTACTTGAGACGAGCCTGAAGCAGTGAAGCGCATCTGCATCTGGCGCCAATCTTGCCAGTGAAAATATCTCTCCTGCCCGAGGAACACTAGTGGTGGCGGCGGCAAGACGGAGGCCGCCCAGCAGGTGCCAGCGCCGGGAGGCGGCCACGGCTGGATGTCTCCCTCACGGGCCTCAGTCCCTGTCCGTGCCTCTCGTCTGCAAGCTTTTGTCTAGGCAGGCAGTTGACGGCGGGGCTTGCCGGAGGCGGTGCTGGATGCGGGACGGCCGGAGTGCGGCTGTAGGCTGGAGAGGGGACGGATTTGCCGGAATTGGCTTGGATTTCAACATTTCACTCGTATTAATGTTTTGACAGATTTCTGGACATATGTTGAAACGTCAGTTTAAGGGTCCATGTGTACCCAGAATTGGCTCAGATTTCAACAGTTCAATCATATTAATGTTTTTGATTTTCTGAAATGTTTTTAGATTTTTCTGAGAAGTTCAAATTTTCGGTCAAAAATTGTAAGATTTCTGGACATAACTCAAAATCTCAGTTTATGGGTCTATATTCGTCCATAATTGGTTAATGTTTGAACAGTAGGCTCGTATTACTGTTTTTGATTTTATGTTTTTTTTAGATTTTTCTAAGAAAGTTCATGTTTGGCCAAATTTGAATTTTTTGAATTTTTGGGTGCCCAGACGACCTTAAATTGCTGCCAAAAAGTTGGGCACATGGGTGGTATGGTAAATACAGCACTATACACTAAATACATGTATTTTTTTGAACCGTTATTCTTTTTAGTGGAGACAATGGCATAGGTCGAGGTATTGAGAAGTTTGAGTGGCATATTTCCAAGTCTGTTTTTTGTGATGGCATTTGTCCAATCTGAGAATTGGGCAATGGCATACATCCAATTAACCCATTTTATAAAAGTATGCATAGGCAATTAATAAGCGGAAAGATTCAAGTCTAGCAACGGGGGCATAAGTTTCACCTCGACTCCTTTGATTTGGGGTGAAGGCTCGTGCAACCAATCTTTTACTTTATTGCGGATGACTTGATCATGTGAATTTTTCATTATTTTTGAATATCCACTTGGTCCCAATGATATTATGGTGAGTGTCTTTGGGTCTTTCTACCAATGATCAAACTTGGTTGCGCTTGAATTTGTTTAGCTCTTCATGCATAGCCGTAACCCAGCCCATGTCCTCAAGAGCATCATATACCCTGAGAGGTTCTACATTTGACAAACAAGAAACATGACCACATAAATTAGCTAATTGATGCGTGTGGACACACTTCTACAAATACTCTCAAGGATATTTTCTTTGAAGTGTTGTTGATGTTCAAATCTTGATGCACAACGAATGACCCGGCGTTCCATAGCTTGGACAATTGTTTCACCAACACAAATATCTTTATTGCCTTCGTCTTGTTCATGTTCAACTCTTTGTGGAGTTCTTGGAGTAGTGGGTTCATGAAGTTCTTGTTCACCTCTAGAGTTGGGTGAGTCTTGACCAATATCTTGATCAAGTGAATGGAGGTCTTGTTCTTATTCTTGGATAGCTTGTTGATCAATTGTTGTGTTAGATGGCTCAACTTGAGTAGAGCTTGTTCCCTCTGCTTGAGTATCATGTCCTCACTAGAGATAAGTTCTCCTATGCCAATAGTTCTTATGGCATGAGATGGAGCTTCATCACCTACAACATCATGATCAATATGCCCCGCTTGGGAGCCATTATCCTCGCCAAACTCCACATTCATAAATTTTTCAACACACCTGGTGGATATGTTGTAGACCATATAAGTGTGAGAGTTTGAGGCATATCCAACAAATATACCATAAAAGTTCTAGACTCAAAGTGAGCAATTTTGCAACCTTAGTGTAAACACGACATTTGCACCCAAAAACATGAAAGTAGGAAACACTTGTCTTGTTACCGGTAAGGAGTTCATATTTTGTCTTTTACATGAGAGGACAAAATTAGAGCCGGTTTGAGGAGTGGCAAGCGGTGTTGATGGCTTTGGCCCAAAAATTATAGGGGGAATGAAACTCAGACATCATAGTTCTTGCCATATCAATAAGAGTGTGTTTCTTCCTTTCGGCAACACCACTTTGTTGGGAGTATATGCAGCGGTGAAAGGGAATGACGCACAAATGTGTGGTTTTGGTAAGTAATGACAATCCCTATGTACTAATGGTTTCATGCATTGAGTTATACTTGTAGTGTTTGTCCATAGGCAATGCTTGAACTCCATATGCTGGATTCAAGGTTTATGCCATAAAGATATTGATAATGGAGTATTTGGCATCAAGATCATCGAGTTTTATGGATATATTTGATATGACCAAGAAGAAGAGTATGTGATGACCAAAGTGTTATTCAAGGGGTTATCCGAAGATTGTTCATGAAAGAGTTGATCATATTACAAGCATGTCCTGAAGAAAAGGATCATGTGATACTTCTATTCTTCACTAGAATACTCCTATTTTCACTTATACTTGTTGAGTATTCTTGTCTAGCGCTGCTATTCTTCACTTATACTTGTTGAGTTATCCGAAGATTGTTCATGAAAGAGTTGATCATATTACAAGCATGTCCTGAAGAAAAGGATCATGTGATACTTCTATTCTTCACTAGAATACTCCTATTCTTCACTTATACTTGTTGAGTATTCTTGTCTAGCGCTGCTATACTTCTATTCTCCGCTTTTTCACTAGAATACTCCTATTCTTCACTTATACTTGTTGAGTATTCTTGTCTAGCGCTGCTATACTTCTAGCTCTTGTTTTGCATGTATCTCCTGTCAGAGCTATTAGTTCTTTTATAGAAAGTACTCTATTGCCTCACTTATATCAGTTTGGAGAGTTGTCAAAAAAAGTTGATTGGTGTTTGGTTGGAACAGAAAATGCTATGCATGTGGTAAATGGTATAATAAAAATGCTTACATGGTCTTGTAGATCATTGTGTTGGGTAATTTGATGCTTTTCAATTGTTTTGAGTTATCAAGTGAGTAATGATTAAACTTGTGTATCATGTAAGTAAGGCTCATTAGTGAAGAACTACCGCTAAAGCTTACAGTTATTTGGTTTGTCATAATTGGTAGTTTCGAAGTCTAGATATTTTTCTATTAAAAGGCTGTTTTGGTTAACAAGGGAGACAGTGTGGAGACTCATAATTTTTGCTCTTATGTTCATCATATGGTTCTTTTTGTACCCGTTGACGTTATGTGTTTGCTTAAATAACCTTGCTAGCCTAAACTCTGTACTGAGAGGGAATGCTTCTCGTGCATCCAAAACCCTGAGCCAAAATCCATGCCATCTGTGTCCACCATACCTACATATATGTGGTATTTCCATGCCACTCCAAGTAAATTTGTCATGTGCTACCTTTAAATTTTTCAAAATTGTTACTACTCCTTTTTGTGTCTCTGTTTACCAGCTCATGAGGAAGTAGTGGATTATCTTTATTACACTTATCAATCTGACTTTACTCCAGACTAGCAGCTTACATCTGCTTATCTATAATTTTGCAAAAAGAGCTGGCAAAGGGGTGCCCAGCCCCATTAAATATAAATATACAACTTTCATCATAAACTCTCCTCACATTTTGTTAACTGAGCATTCGGTCAAACATCTGCATGTGTAAACCAAGGAGAAAAAGAGGAATGATCTGCTTGCTGCAGAAATAACGTTCCTCATGGGAGCCGCTCTTAAAAAGTCTGGTTGGCATGGGTAATACTGTTTCGTTCGCTGCCATTCGTTGACAATTAACATGCACCTCTCAAAATATATTTTTACTCTCTATATGATTTCAAAAACTAAAAAGCTCTAGTACATGATTTAATCACTGCTTCCCTCCGCGAAGGGCCTTTCTTTTGCTTTTATGTTGAGTCAGTTTTCCTGCTTCTTTCTATTCTCCACAAGCAAACACTAGTGTCAACCTTGGTACAAGAATTGTTATATGTTAGCATATTAGACTTATTATGCTGCTTTGTATTGACATTATCCATGAGATAAATAAGTTACAAGTTGAAGCAAATGCTGAAACTTAAATCTTCCTTTGTGTTGGTCAAACACTTTTGATTTGAAAATGTTGCTTGGTGAGCTAACTCTTATGCAAATTCTCACAGCTCATGTCTCCAAAGTACTATCCATGAAAAGTTCTTACTTGTATGATATGTTATGTTTACTCTTTGTTTAGTTTTTAGCAAACTATAGACAATTGTCTTGGATCACTTCATTCAGTTCATATGCTTTACATTACTATATGATCAAAATTGTGTTGGTAGCATGTCACTCCAAAAATTATATTATTATCGTTTACCTACTCGAGGACAAGTAGGAACTAAGCTTGGGGATGCTGATACGTCTCAAACGTATCTATAATTTCTGGTGTTCCATGCTTGTTTTATACCAATTGCTACATGTTTTATATACACATCATAGCATTTTTATGCATTTTCTGGTACTAACCTATTAACAAGATGCCACAGTGCCAGTTCGTATTTTCTGCTGTTTTTCCGTTTCAGAAAAGCTGTTAAGGAAATATCCTCGGAATGGACGAAAATCAACGGACCCCAATAATTCACCGAGACGATCACGAAGTCTGAAGGGCGCACGAAGAGGCAACCCAGGGCGGCCACACCCCACCTAGGCGTGGCCTGCCCCTCTGGCGCGCCGAGGTGGCGTGTGGGCCCCTCAGGTGCCTCCAGCCGCCGCCCTTTCACCTATTTATTCCTCTCCTCCCGAAAACCCTAAACACCTGAGCAAATATACACGAAAAGTTCTGTCGCCGCCGCTGTCGTCAACCCTAGCTTGGGAGGGTTCTGAAAGCTCTTCCCGGCACCCTGCCGGAGAGGGAAATCATCGCCGGAGGGCTCTACTTCATCATGCCCGCCTCCGGAGTGATGCGTGAGTAGTTCATCCTTGGACTACGGGTCCATAGCAGTAGCTAGATGGTTGTCTCTCCACTTTGTGCTATCATGTTTAGATCTTGTGTGCTGCCTAACATGATTAAAATCATATTATTGTAATGCTACATGTCGTGTTTGCTGGGATCCGATGGATAGTGATGTTATGATCAAGATGTTTATCAATATACACTGATAAAAACACCTACTGCAATCATCTGTTCTCTGTTATTTTCTGCAATCATAATTGTTCTCCACACCATACGTTTAATCCTTTGTATTCGGCAAGCTAGGGAGATTGACAACCTTCCTATTTTGTTGGGGCAAAGTACTTTGATTGTGTTGTGTGCAGGCTCCGCGTCAACAAACCATATTTTCTGGCATCGTTCCAAGAGAGGGACTTCTACGCCATTGACTCTCCCTTCACACGCCACATTTTTTGGTGCCGTTGACAACCTTCTGAAGCGCTCCTGACTCTTACTGGTTCGATAACCTTGGTAGAATTACAAGGGAAAATTGCTCTTGCACTATATCATACCTTCCTCTTGGGGTCTCCCAACGAACGTGTGTTTTCATGTCATCAAGAACATTTTTTGGCGCCATTGCCGGGGAGTCAAAAGGTTATAGCAAGGGGAGTCTCATACTTCCAATCTCATTATTTTGTTTTTGTCTTGCTTAGTTTATTTTATTTTATCTTGTTTGCATTTAAATATCAAAAACACAAAAAAATTAAATTCCTGCATCTAGTTTATTTCGGTTTTGTAGTTTTACTTGTTGCTTTATTCATCATGTCTAGCTCTACTCCTTTTTATGTTGTATCTCCTTTAAGTGAAATCATTATGTTTGAACAGAAAAGTGGGGAGACTTTTAAGAAAGCTTGGGAGAGAATGTTAGAACTGCATAGGAAAACGCAACCTAAAATGGATTTGGGAGTCCTTATAAAGTTTTTCTACTTTGGCTTATTCTCTTTATATCAGAATGTTCTAGATGTCATGGTAGGGGAAACTTTCTCTGAATATGATGCGGCAAAAGCTTATAAATTTTTGAATGGATTGGCTATTTTTCCCATGATAGATGAAACTGATGGAGTGTTTACTAGGCTGGATAAAATAGAAAAGTCGATAAATGATTTAAATTTGAATCATAACTATAAGGACCAACCCCTAGTTGAATTAAAAAATGATTGGGAACCTTTAATTGAGATAGGTATTGGTAGTGAGAAGTTTCGTGCTTATTGTGATCTCGGCTCCACGATGTCCATCATGCCTAAAATAATTTATGATGTTTTAAAATTTGATAACATGGTCGAGTATCCTGTTTTCCACTTCCATGTTGATGGGACTATTACAAAGAGTTTAGGGATGATTAATAATGTTCAAGTCACTGTTCAAAACAAGACTATCCCTATGAACTTTATGATCCTTGCAAATTTTCCTAATCATATAGTTCTGGGGAGATCTTTTTGAAAAGTAATGGGGGATTTATCAATGCAAAGTATGGGTTCATGAAATTCAATGCTCCTATAAACCGTAGGTTTTTCTTCCCAATTAAGAAAGACGACCCCACTGAAAGGTTGGAAGATTTTACTTTTTCTGATAATACTTGATTTGCTGCTTTGTGCCTAGCTAAAAGGCGTTAAAGAAAAGCGCTTATGGGAGGCAACCCATTTTATTTTCCTGTTATTTTATTTTGTTGAGTCAAGGAATTAGTTTACTTCTGTAACAATTCCTTTGTATCTTTTATTTTCCGTTTTGTTGTGCCAAGAGTAGCCTCTAATAGCAAGATATGCTAAAAGGTTTAGTTGTTGTCCAGAAACACATTTATGTGCCTCACGGTAACAATTCATGAAAATCACGAAACAGTATTTTAATCTGCAAATTATTGTGCAGAAGCCTGAACATATTACCTATCTTTCGTTAGTTTAGAGTTTTCTGATCTGAGCAACGTAAGTGCCTCGAAAAAATTCGTCTTTACGTACTGTTCTGGTTTTGACAGATTCTGTCTAGTTTTGCTTTTTCTCTTTTACGAGTGTTAAGTGAAATTATTTAAAGGTGGAAGAGCTTCACATAAGGCTAGTAAACAGTAGCTAATGTTTAAAATGATTATTATAATGTGTCTTTGCAGAACCCAAGTGAGATTATGATTTGATGCACTAACCCCTATAATGAAGTTTACTCTGAGTTTGGTGTGAAGTAAGTTTTCAAGTATTAAGAGAGAAGGGTGATAAGATAAGATCAAGAAGAGTGAAGAGCTTATGCTTGGGGAGGCTCCTCTGGATATCCCCAACATATCCGAGAAGACTCAAGCGTCTAAGCTTGGGGATGCCTTGGGCATCCCCTTCTTCATCGACAAATTATCAGGTCATCTCTAGTGAGACTATATTTTTATTCATTCACATTATAAGTGTTGTTCTTGGAGCGTCCATGTGTTTTATTTTGTTTTTGTTTTGTTTTCTGGTCATAACTAGTTGGACCCTAGCACTCTTGTTTGGGAGAGAGACACGCTCCGTTTTTCACTAGAATACTCCTATTCTTTATTTATACTTGTTGAGTATTCTTGTCTAGCGCTGCTATACTTCTAGCTCTTGTTTTGCATGTATCTCCTGTCAGAGCTATTAGTTCTTTTGTAGAAAGTATTCTCTTGCCTCACTTATATCTGTCTGGAGAGTTGTCAAAAAAAAGTTGATTGGTGTTTGGTTGGAACAGAAAATGCTATGCATGTGGTAAATGGTATAATAAAAATGCTTACACGGACTTGTAGATCATTATCTTGAGTAATTTGATTTCATGTTGACAATTAACATGCACCTCTCAAAATATATTTTTACTCTCTATATGATTTAAAAAACTAAAATGCTCTAGTACATGATTTAATCACTGCTTCCCTCCGCGAAGGGCCTTTCTTTTGCTTTTATGTTGAGTCAGTTTTCCTGCTTCTTTCTATTCTCCACAAGCAAACACTAGTGTCAACCTTGGTACAAGAATTGTTATATGTTAGCATATTAGACTTATTATGCTGCTTTGTATTGACATTATCCATGAGATAAATAAGTTACAAGTTGAAGCAAATGCTGAAACTTAAATCTTCCTTTGTGTTGGTCAAACACTTTTGATTTGAAAATGTTGCTTGGTGGGCTAACTCTTATGCAAATTCTCATAGCTCATGTCTCCAAAGTACTATCCATGAAAAGTTCTTACTTGTATGATATGTTATGTTTACTCTTTGTTTAGTTTTTAGCAAACTATAGACAATTGTCTTTGATCACTTCATTCAGTTCATATGCTTTACATTACTATATGATCAAGATTGTGTTGGTAGCATGTCACTCCAAAAATTATATTATTATCGTTTACCTACTCGAGGACAAGTAGGAACTAAGCTTGGGGATGCTGATACGTCTCAAATGTATCTATAATTTCTGGTGTTCCATGCTTGTTTTATACCAATTGCTACATGTTTTATATACACATCATAGCATTTTTATGCATTTTCTGGGACTAACCTATTAACAAGATGCCACAGTGCCAGTTCCTGTTTTCTGCTGTTTTTTCCGTTTCAGAAAAGTTGTTAAGGAAATATCCTCGGAATGGATGAAAATCAATGGACCCCAATATTTCACCGAGATGATCACGAAGTCCGAAGGGCGCACGAAGAGGCGACCCAGGGCGGCCACACCCCACCTGGGCGCGGCCTGCCCCTCTGGCGCGCCGAGCTGGCGTGTGGGCCCCTCGGGTGCCTCCAGCCGCCGCCCTTTCGCCATTTATTCCTCTCCTCCCGAAAACCCTAAACACCCGAGCAAATATCGATGAAAAGTTCCGCCGCCGCCGCCGTCATCAACCCTAGCTTGGGAGGGTTCTGAAACTCTTCTCGGCACCCTGCCGGAGAGGGAAATCATCGCCGGAGGGCTCTACTTCATCATGCCCACCTCCGGAGTGATGCGTGAGTAGTTCATCCTTGGACTACGGGTCCATAGCTATAGCTAGATGGTTGTCTCTCCACTTTGTGCTATCATGTTTAGATCTTGTGAGCTGCCTACCATGATCAAAATCATATTATTGTAATGCTAAATGTTGTGTTTGCTGGGATCCAATGGATAGTGATGTTATGATCAAGATGTTTATCAATATATCCACTGTTTTATTTATATTCTTGCATGCTCTCCGTTGCTAGTAGATGCTTTGGCCAAGTAGATGCTTGTGACTTCAAGAGGTAATATTTATGCTCGATAGTGGGTTCATGTCTCCAGTAATCTGGGCGAGTGATAATAACGTCTAAGGTTGTGGATGTGTTGTTGCCACTAGCACTAGAAGAAATTTCGCCATAGACCACGACCTTCCGCCGAAACCGTGGTATAAAACGGCCTTTGGCCACGAAATTTCGCTGTTTTTTCTTTTCATGGTCGATGGTAGCAACGACCACGGATTTTCGATATCGTGGTCTATGGCACCTATAGCCCACGATCTTTCTGAATTTTCGTGGTTGAAAACCATTTTTCGGGTTGCGAGGCACTTATCGCCCACGATCTTCCTGAAATTTCATGGTTAGAAGCTACGTTTCTCGGTTGCGCCTTCGATTTTTAACTGGGATCGATACTCCCGGCGCTCGTATAATGTTGAACGAGGCCATTTGCGCTCTAAAAACTCGAACCACACACCTCGCTCACATATCAAGATCCAGACACCTCTTTTTTCGATTGCTCTATTACTCGATGGCTGGGTTCGATGATGTTCTTGGCGCTGGCCCCACCATGTCAGTGACTCAGGATCATGCTGAACGATTCTTGCCCAGTTTTCATCACGTTGCTCCGTTTCTTCCCGTCATGTTCATCGCGCTGGCCCCACCTTGTCAGTGACTCTGGATCATGATGAACGATTCTTGCCCAGTTTTTCATCACGTTGCTCCATTTCCTCCCGTGCTATTAAAAACACGGGCTCCACCGGTCAGTGACTCAGGATCATGCTGAGCGATTCTTGCCAAGATTTTCATCACGTTGCTCCGTTTCCTCCCGTGTTGTTCATCACGCGGGCTCCACCATGTCAGTGACTCAGGATCATGCTGAACGATTCTTGCCCAGATTTTCATCACGTTGCTCCGTTTCCTCCCGTGTTGTTCATCACGCGGGCTCCACCGGTCAGTGACTCAGGATCATGCTGAACGATTCTTGCCAAGATTTTCATCACATTGCTCCATTTCCTCCCGTGCTGTTCATCACGCGGGCTCCACCATGTCAGTGACTCAGGATCATGCTGAACGATTCTTTCCCACTTTTTCATCACGTTGCTCCATTTCCTCCCATGATGTTCATCACGCGGGCTCCACCATGTCAGTGACTCAGAATCATGTTGATCGATTCTTGCCCACTTTTTTATCCCGTTGCTCTCTTCTTGCGCTACTGTTCTTGCCGCTGGCTCCACCATAGTGACTCATAATACTTCTGATCGAATCTTGCCCACTTTTTCATCCCGTTGCTTCGTTTTTTGCTACTGTTCTTGCCGCTGGCTCCACCATGTCAGTGACTACTAATGGTCCTGATCGATTATTGCCACGTTTTTATCCCGTTGCTCTGTTCTTGCGCTGCTTTTCTTGCCACTGGTTCCACCATGTCAGTGACTACTAATACTTGTGATCGATTATTGCCCACTTTTTTATCCCGCTGCTTCGTTTCTTGAGAGATTGTTTCTTGAGAGGCTGTTCTTGCCGCTGGCTCCACCATGTCACTGACTCCGGATACTGTTGACCGATACTAGCCGACTTCTCTGTCTTTTGGTTGCTCCCGTTACTGTTGGTCGATGTGGTCCTGGCGTCAGGCTCTCTCTTCAGAAACGTGTGTTTGCTCCGTTGATGTTTGATTTATACTCATTTCTTTCGGTTGTACCCATGATTTTCACCTTGTTAAGGGCTGGCGATGCAGACGCGTTATAGTCTACACAGTGGGTCCTGATTGTCAGCCTCTCTGTGCAAGGTTTGCCCCCTCAAAAGACTGAAGATAACTGAATCAAACCTCTCCTCAATGTCGGCCTCTCTCTTCAGAATCGTGTGTGCTCTGAAGGTTTTTTTATTTATGCCAATGGTTGCTTCTAGTGGTCATTTTTCTTTCAGTTGCAGCCACAGTTTTGACCTTGTTAAGGTTGCGCGATACACGCAGGTTATGGTCTAGAGTGGGTCCTGCATGTCAGCCTCTCTGGGCAAATTTTGCCTCCTCAAAAGACTGAAGATAACTGAATTCGAACCTCAACTCACTGTCGGCATCTCTCTTCATTAACGTGTGTGCTCTGCTGAGGTTTTAATTATGCCCTAGAGTGCTTCTAGTGGTCATTTTCTTTCAGTTGTGACCGCAGTTTTGACCTTGTTAAGGTTGCGCGATACAGGTAGGTTATGGTCTAGACGGTGGGTCCTGCCTTTCAGCCTATCTGTGCAAATTTTACCTCCTAAAAAACTGAAGATAACTGAATCCAACCTCTCCTCACTGTCGGCCTCTGTCTTCAGAAAGGGGTGTGCTCTGCAGAGATTTTATTTATGCCCTTAATTGCTTCTAGTGGTTAATTTTATTTCGGTTGCGACCGTAGTTTCGACCTTGTTATGGTTGCGCGACGCAGGTGGGTTATGGTCTAGCCGAGTATTTCACCATGTCAGCGTCTCTATGCAAGGTTTGCCTCCTCAAAATACTGAAGATAATGGAATCGAACCTCTTCTGACTGTCGGCCTCGCTCTTCAGAATTGTTTGTGCTATGTTGATGATTTATTTATACTCGTGATTGCTGCTAGTGGTAACAAAAATCAGCTGCGACCGAAATTTGACCTTGTTAACGGTAGGTGATGCACGCGGTTATGGTCTAGACGATGGGTCCTAACTGTCAGCCTCTCTCTCTTCAAGGCTTGCCTCCTAAATATACAGAAGATAACTGAATCGAACCTCTCCTGACTGTCCGCCTCTCTCTTAACAAACGTGTATGTGCTCTGTTGATGTTATATTTATACTCGTGATTGCGGCTAGTGGTCACGTTTGAGAGTGATTCGACCACGAGACCTTGCTTCTTAGAAGCTATGTTTTGGGTTGGGAGGCACCTAGTTTTGAGATTGCTAAAAGTTGCGCGATGCACATTTCACAAAAAAAATTTGCCTCATCGGAAAATGCTGAATCGAACCTCGAACAACCCTTACATTAGTTGACTCCGCGCCAGCTTTTGCTAGTATATATAAAGGAGTAAGTCCAGTTCCACACTACAGTTGCACAACCAAAAGTTGCACAGCCAAAAATCATACAGTACGAAATTCATAAGGTGGTGACATAATAAAGTTCCAGACAAAGGACTACGAATCATAAGAAAGGTATTAACTCCAGTATCACAGTCCGACGCAGCAACATAGGTCCATAAAGAGATAGTCGAAGTCAGGCGAGTTGCACGACCAGGTGAGCATCTATGGGATCAGGCATAACTGGGAAGACTATATGAACACTGCAGAATTTGACTCACCCCACCTGTACATCTTCCCATGGAACCTCAACAAATCATCATGGTGCATCTTAGCATAAACAGAAGTGCTCTCTTCATGTTCATAGCATTGGAAAATGCGCCACTTCCAGTGCTTCAGCCTGTCAAGATAACCGGTAATGCACAACAACCGGCAACGCTCTGTCTATACAGATGGCAAAAACAGATAAGGTGCTCAGGGTCCAGTATAGAGGTAAAAACGGCAAAAAAAAACTACCATTTGTACAAAAGGGTCTTATGATCACATTACAAACTGCGCCAGGTGCAAAGTAACAAGTTAAAAGCTCATAACATCAGCTAAACCACCAAAAGTAAGAGTTCAATAGGAGGCCGAGACCAGCTGAGTTGCAGTAGTATCTTTTACTCCTATTAGTACCAACTACCTAGTACTATATATGTTCTGCCCAGAAGTAGTTATCATTGAAGCAGCTTTGTTCCAATCCGGGGCGTTGGCGAAGCTTGGGATGAACCAGAATGGAGCCTTCAACCATGCCGAGACAGTGTTGGTCGAGAAACCAACAGCTCTGTCTTTTAAATCTAGACTGAAGCGGCAGATTTCAGGACCCTCCCTAATGTCAAAGCCAGCTGCAGCGTGCAAGGTGTACACACAGTTGCTTCTCGTCAGATCTCCTGGGGCGACATCTTCACAGCCTACTGGCACGACAATCGGATAGTTCAATCCAAGGAAAAGAGAATGTACTCCAAGATCAGATACTTCTTCCCACGGCACACTAGGATACAACTCTCCACTAGTGTCCTTCGAGAAAATCAGGCAGTGAAACCCAACATAGGACCGCACAATGCGACCGTAATGATCATAAGAAACAACATGCATTCCATGATGAGGACACATATATTTATCTGGAACGCCACGGGTAAAGACCAGGAGAAGCTTAGAGCAATCGGGTGATTTTGTAAACCACCACATACCACCAAGAAACATTAGATCTTTGACATCACCACCGCCGCTTAGACAGTGATACACTTCACCCGGCGAAGGGAGCAGCACAGGACCTTGAAAATGAAACATGGTAAGTAAGGATTTTGAAAACGTAACGAATATGGCATGATATACTAAGTCCTACGGGAATCGAAAATGGGAGAATCTGTAATCGTAGCTGTTTGGTTGCACAACAGGAAATCACAAAAAAATTCGAGTTGAATTGCATACTACTAATAAAGAAACCATACGAAAATTACTACGGAGTATATCAAGTACAGAAGGCATTCCCACTTGAATTCTACAGGACTACCACACCACAGGACTTTAAGGTAGGAAGTGCTTGAAGGCACATGAAACTCAAAAAAGTGTCAAAAGAGGTTGGTGTGAATGCTAGATTTCCTATGGAATGTAGTACAATGGTTCCTATGGGAAATATTCATGTGGGAACCAAATCATACTAGTACTACAAAACTAGGAAAACATGCTACACATTTCTTGTTCCTAATATCTGCAATTTCTCTGAATAAAAGTGGCCTGACGTCAAGCGTACAGAATTTTAGTGTGTTTGATTAGATCAAAGGTAAACAAAAGGTGTCTTTCGAACAAGTTTAAAGAAGTTATCATATTTTCTACGAAATGTAGTACCGCGCAATCCTATAGAATTCGAGCCTACGAATCAAACGACTATTTATGTAATAAATACTCCTAAGACTTCTAACATCCTCTACTAAAATTCCTAAGGAAATCCTTAAAATCAAAGAGGCTAGAATTCCTATGAAATTCCCTATAACCAAAGATGCCTAAGACAATTCAGTAAAATTCATATATAGGGAGCAAAACGTACCAAATTTCTGAGGATTCCATGCATAAACACTGCCCCTTTCAGTTACGGCGAACACAAATCCGTCGTGCACAATTGCATCGCAGTATCTGTATTCGCCCTGGAACTGGTTCTGAAGAATTGTCCAGCCATAACTAAGAGGAATAGTGCCGCCGATGAAGGCAATTCCGTAGCTGAAGATAGCGACAAGAGAGAAATCTTCAAATCTGGCGGCACGTGTGGGAACATTGCAAATAACTATCTTCAGCAGTCTAACCAGGCGACCATTATGCTTGTATGTAAGGGGACAATTGGTGGCTCGAAACTCCACTACTGGTAGGAGATGGATCTTGAGACGAGTGTACACGTTGACAAGGCACCAGCTGCCGTTGTGGCCAGCCGTGACGATCCAATCTCCATTGGTGCCTGCCCAGAGCTCATCCGTGCGACGTGGCATGATGGCATCGCAAGAGGGCCTGTCCAATGGCGTCAGCTTGCACGGGGTGCCCAATTCTAACTTCTTGAATTCGTGTTGTCTGTCAGTCAGGTGAGAATGAAGAACACATGGGAGGCCAAACGGCTGAGAAGCAGCTATGTTCGCACTACCCATTGCTGACTCAAGAATAAATTGGACGAACCGACCAGGTTCGCGGCCGTGATGACGTCGCATCGTCTAGTCAGATCTTGCAGGGGTCCTTCGGTAAACACCTTCTGAAAGTGCTCAGTAGCTTCGTCATTGCCCTCGCTTGATCCCGCCACCGCAAGGCAGCGGGTGCGATGAGGGCGTTTGGCATTGGATAGGGGATTTGGAGAAGAGGGTGAATCAATGGAGCCAATCTGACCCATCGAGGAAATGAAGAACATAGGCTCCGAAAGCGGCGAGGCGGCGGCGTTGGCGCATGGTGTACAAGATGAGTTGGGTCTGGGGTAACCGGCCGGGACTGAGGTGAAGAGGAACTGAGGAAGAGAGGGCAGGGAAATGGTGGTTGAGAAAAATCAAAACGAGCTTGCCGCCTTGCCTCGGTTTCAAGAACTATGTGACCCGACTTCCGAGGAGCTAGACTCTAGGAGTAGCAGTTTTTAGCCATCGTAGCACGCCATCTAGCTGCCAGTATTAATTTGGACGTCCTGCTCAACTTTGCGCAGTGGTCGACTAGTCATGTCAACTCAATGGCCATGGCCACTAGTGTAGTCACATGCTATGGCCTTTGGGTCTTCGTTAAAGCTCGTAGCGCGAAATGTGAGGAGGCGGGATATATTAGTACTGAGTACTAAAGTAGTAGTAACACAATTTTTGAATTTGGCTCTCGCAGCAATGAAGAAGAGTCCGTGCGTTTTTTTCCATTTCTTCCTGAACAGTGTGTTACTGTAAAATTTTAGGTTCTCAGATGGCAAAGTGACCGTGAGACTTTGTGAAGCAAAGTCAAGCACCATGCAGGACATGCATGTATGCCATATAGTAGTAGTAATAGGTCTCTTGCACGCATGGATGCATACTAGTATACATAACTTGATTCTCTCCTTAATCTACCAAGCATGTTTAATGGTGAAGAAACAAACATCACAATTATAATAAAACATACACGGTAAGGAATTAGTGACTTGATAACTGATGACCCACAAGTATAGGGGATCGCAACAGTCTTCGAGGGAAGTAAAACCCAAATTTATTAATTCGACACAAGGTGAGACAAAGAATACTTATAAGTCTTAGCAGCGGAGTTGTCAATTCCACCACACCTGGGAAAGTACTAGTAACAAACGTGATGTGAAAGCAGCAGTAATATGAGAGCAACAGTAGCAGTAACACAGAAGCAATGGCACCAGAAAATAGTTGCTTGCGTGGAGTTGACGGGAAAACAATGATGATTACAGATGGACCGGGGTTCCCAGCTATCTACACTAGAGGTAACTCTCCAAACGAATAACATGTGTTGGGTGAACAAATTACAGTTGGGCAATTGATAAAATTGTGGGGGCATGACAATGCATATTATAATAAGATAAAGTTCACTGTAGTATTTAATCGGGCATTACAACATAATACATAGACCGTTATCCAACTGCATCTATGACTAATAATCCACCGCCAGGTTAACATCTGTGTCGCCTGTTGGTATTAAGTTGCAAGCAACAGATAATCGCATTAAGCAAAGTGTGTAATGTAAACAACACAAATGACCGTAGACATAGCATTGTTGTTTTATCCCTAGTGGCAACAACACATCCACAACCTTAGACATTGCTGTCACTCGCCCAGATTACTGGAGGCATGAACCCACTATCGAGCATAAATACTCCCTCTTCGAGATACATGCAACTACTTGATCAGGGTAACCACAAGTACCAGAGAGCATGCAAGATATTAAATAAAACATAAGTATGGTAACATGATGAACCACTGATCATAATTCCACAATTTATCGGATCCCAACAAACACAACACCAATTACATCAGATGAATCTCAATCATGTACGGCAGCGCATGACACTATTGTATTGAACAACATGGGAGAGAGAGTACCAACTAGCTACAGCCAAGAACCCGTAGTCCATAGGGAAACTACTCACAAACCATCATGGAGTCGAAGTGGAGGTGGCGTGGTCGATGGAGATGGCTCCGAGGGTCAATCCCCGTTCCAGCAAGGCGCTGGAACGAGATCTTCTGACCCCCAAAACTAGGTTTCGATGGCGGCGGAGCTCTGGAGTGTTTCTCGTAAAATCCTTCTGGTCTTTAGGGTTTTTGGGGCAGGAGGAATAAATAGGCGAAAGGGCGGTGTCGGAGGGCGACCGAGGGGCCCACGCCACCCCTCGGCGCGGTTGACATGTGGGCCGCGCCCTAGGGTGGCGTGGCCGCCCTATGGCGCCACTCCGTCTCCCCTTTGGACTCCGTGGACGTGTCGGTGAAATATTGGTGTACGTTGATTTTCGTCCAATTCTGAGAATATTCCCCGACTAGCTTTTCTGAAAAGGAAAAACAGCAGAAAATAGGTGTGGCGCCCCGACCCAGCTGCTATACAGTGATGATGTGTGTCACCGGTTAAGCGATACAACCGGAGGTTACGGGTTTACCAATCCCCGGCTAAAACCTTTGGCAGGCGTTGCTCGGAATTGATCATCAGCAACGCAACACCCCGATTGATGCCTTAACACAGGCACAACTATCAATGCATAATAGAGAGATCAAGACTTGTGGAACAACTGGCACATCACAGACTCTACGACACAAATCATTATAGTTCAACTCTTATAATAGAGAAAGATAGCAAATTACAACCAGAGGTCACAGACCCAACAGTACATCAAGCGGAAGCGAATTAAGTTGTTCTAAACAACAAGATCCAAATTATGGCCTAAGAGGCCTACAGATAAACATTCAAGCGCCAGCTGTTCCGGGATGTCCCAAGCTGCCACCTGGGAACCCCAGACTACTCGTCGACGTCCACAAAGAACCCACCTTCGAGGTTGGTGAAGTCCTCCTCTGAAACAAAGCAAACGACGTTGAATTCGACGAACTCGCAAGATTATATATAGAGCTTTAGCTCGATGAGGCTTTCAAAGTTTTATGGCTATTTTGCATAAAGCTAATTTTATTTAATAAAACATAACCCCATGGCATCCACTAATCAGAATATTTTCAAAAAGGGGGTAAGAAGTGACTCTTTTCTTCTGATCACAATCTCAACTTCAACCTTCATCAACCACTGTACCTGTTCCACAAAGGCACCTCCCCGAATCACCCTCGAGGAAGTCAACCTTGCATTCTTGAGTGGTACCTTTAGTACCCAGTTTTTAATCATTCCGTTCAAGTTATTCTATGGTCTTATCGTCCTTTCCCAAGTTGTCCGTAACCGTGGACGCGGCTTTTCGAAAAGATTTAACCCTGCAGGGGTGCACTGTGTTTACCTTCGGTACCACCCGGCTCATTGCCTACACGTAGCTCTCTTCCGGGGAAAGCTGTCTGAGTGGGAACAGTTACAACCTTTACCTTGTTAAAGACTAACCCAGGATCATCAGTGAGGACGGGACAGGTTCAGTGCCTCTAGCACCCTGCCCCGTGGCCACTCATTTTCCTAACACCACCATCCTCATCTCTGTCTTAGCCACCATCTCAACGCACGCGCAAATGGAAGCTCAAACTAGAGGACCCTGGCTAGCCCCGCTCAAGTTAGTCGGTCGACGAGGGCTCCATATACCCCACCGAAAGGAAGCGCGCTCATTCTTGGTTCAAGAGGTAAAGAACTCGCACCTAGGCGGCGAGAGTGAGACAAAACACCACCATACCATAGTGGCCTCTCATCCCCACCTTTAAGCATTTTATTCCCTGTCTCCACAATTTCTCCACCACCATCCATTCATCTCATCACCTATTTCCGACATGAACCATCCATCGTACAGCTAGGCATTTAACTAAGCATGGCTAAGCATCAACATTGCATAGTTATGTAATTTAGGCCAACAATACAAACCTATGGATAATAGGAGGGAAAACAGGTATTGGCATCGGAAACTTAATGCAACTATAGGATACTCTACTCCAATAAAATTGACATTTGGAACCGCATGCAATATTATAGTGGAGAAAATATTTGCGGAAAATAGGATAAGACATGCTCTGAGGGGGGATTACGCTTGCCTTGCTCAACGTGCTGGTAGTACGGATCCTCGGGGTATTGCGGCGCAACCCCGGCTGCTTGATCTAACGAAGCATAGCCACGGAAGAGCAATCAATCACCACACAAGCTTTAACAAATGCAATGCGCAAACACATGTTGACATGACATTTTAAATCCCCGGAATGAGGATGATTCAATCTATTCCATTTAAACGGAGTTTGGATGCTTAAGGACACATCTCGAGTACCCCGTGGAGTTAGGTCATGATTCCTCTTTACTTGTTACTTAGAATAGATGAACCTATGGTTAACTTGCATATGAATGACATGCACATGGTAAGATGCATGGTTTAGGTGATTAAACAACCTTACAACAAGTACTAGGAGTGGGTTGAAGAATGATTGGCATTCTAGTTGAAAACAGGTTAAAAAGGAGTATCCGGAATGAAATCCGGAAAATTCCGGGTCTGGTACCGGGAGCAATCCGGTTTCAGGTCTGGATAATTCCGGGTTTCGCACCGGAAGAAAAAGATCCGGAATTATTTCCGGGTGAATTCCGGGTGTATACCGGGCGAAACTGAAGGAGTCCAGTAGCTATTTCCTTAATCCGGTATAGATTCCGGAAAATTCCAGGGCTGGCACCGGATTTCGTGAACTCGACGGAGAGATGCTACGAACTAAAACTACGGATTTCCATCGAACAAAGAGAGGGCAAGGGGAGGTTCGCGGGCTCACCCTGGACTCGTGGTGGTGCTCAGCAGGGGCGGAGATGGACGGAGATGGCCGGAATCGTGATCGATGTCCAGCGGCCGGAGAGGAAGGAGACGGGCTCGTGCGCGACAATGCGGGCTCCTCTTCTCGATTCCTTGGACAAGGAGGGAGAGGACGAGGCGGCGGAGCTTCCTGCGGTGTTCGATCTGCTCTGCGTGCTCTCAGGCGATGGCGACTCACGGCGGCGACCTCGGCTAGGGCACGGCCATGGCAGGGAACGGGGGAGCGAGGAAACGGGGAAGAAACGTGTCGGGGAGGGAGTGAGCTGCCACGGGGTGGTCCTCTCCACCGCGCGGGGTCAACAACGAACAGAGGATGGCGCGGCGCGAGCTGGTGTGGCGCAGACGAGGAGCTCGGTCGCTACAGGAGGAAGAAGAAGAATATTTTTCAAAAACCCCCTGGAACTTTTGTTGCCATCATGGATAGGTCCTTTTCTGTTTTAAAACTTAAAACCTTTTAAAACCAGAAGCACCTTGGAGATTTAATTGAGACACTTACACTTTTCAGAAAAATATAAGAAAATTCTTGTAGCCTCCCAACATCATGTAGAAGCACCACAAAAATTGACGTTGCAAAATAAAAAGTTTGGAACAACAATTGTTCATAGGGTTCGTTTAGGGCATTTTTGCTAAAATCAAAATGTTGCTCCTTTGGAAATTTTAGAGCAATTGCAAAATATTGTTTTGAGCTCTTGGAACTTCCTTGACAAATATAAGATGTCAAGAAATTTTGTTTTGCAACTTTGAGTGCCTTCATGGTGTTGAAGTTTGTTAGAGCAATTTGGCATTTTGTTTAGCAACTCAATATTATTTCAATACAACTGTTGTGTTAACTCGAAAGAGACATGATTATGCATGGATGCCATGATGCAATTAACACAAAAGCGAAAATTTTACTCAGGTTTTTAGGTTCTCAAACTTTGGGCTGTTACAACAGGAACTGGCACTGTGGCATCTTGTTAATAGGTTAGTCCCAGAAAATGTGTAAAAATGCTATGAAGTGTATATAAAACATGTAAAAACAGGCATAATATCAACATGGAACATCAAAAATTATAGATACGTTTGAGACGTATCAAGCATCCCCAAGCTTAGTTCCTACTCGTCCTCGAGTAGGTAAACGATAAAACAATATAATTTTTTAGGTGACATGCTACCACACAATCTTGATCAAATAATAGTGTAAAGCACATGTGAATGAATGAAGTGATCCAAGTCAATGGTCTATAGTTTGCTACTAAATAAGTAATGAGCAAACAACTGAATCATATGAGCAAAACTTTTCATGAATAGTACTTTGGAGACATTGGATCCATAAGTTTTGCATAAGAGTTAACTCACAAAGCAATAGTTTCAAAGTAAAAGGTATTTGACCAACACAGAGGAAGATTTTAGTTTCAGCATTTGCTTCAACCTCAACATATTTATCTCATGGATATTGTCAATACAAAGCAATATAATCAGTCAAATACGCTAGCATATAACAATTGTTGTACCAAAGTTGACACTAGTGTTTTCTTGTGGAGATAGAAAGAAGTAGGACAACTGACTCAACATAAAAGTAAAAGAAAGGCCCTTCACAGAGGGAAGCAGGGATTAAATCATATGCTAGAGCTTTTTAGTTTTTGAAATCATATAGAGAATAAAAAATAATATTTTGAGAGGTGTGTGTTAATTGGTCAACGAATCAGTAGTAGACAGTACGATATGACCCTTGTCAACCAGACTTTTTAAGAGCGGCTCCCATGAAGGACGTTATTTCTACCAGCAAGGCAGATCATCCCTCTTTCTCTTTATTTTACACATGCAGATGTTTCATTGAAGGCTCAGTTGACAAAATGTGAAGAGATTAAGCGGTTAAAGTTGTAATTAATTGGGACTGGACACCCTGTTGCCAGCTCTCTTTGCAAAATTAATAGATAAGCGGATGTATATGCCGCTAGTCTGGAGGTAAAGCCTGATTGACAAGTGAAATAAAGACATCTACCACGTTCTCATGAGCTTGGTAAACAGTGACACAAAAAGGAGTAGTAACAATTTTGAATAGTTTAAAGGTAGCACATGAAAAATTTACTTGGAGTGGCATGAAAATACCACATATAGATAGGTATGGTGGACACAAATGGCATGGATTTTGGCTCAAGGATTTGGATGCACAAGCAACATTTCCGCTTAGTACAGAGTTTAGGCTAGCAAGGTTATTTAAGCAAACACAAACTATCAACCGGTACAACAAGAACTCATATGACAACATATCAGAAACATTATAAGACTCCACACTGTCTTCCTTGTTAACCAAACCCTTTTACTAGAAAATATCTAGACCATGGAATTACCACTTATACAAACCAAATTTCAACAAGCTTTACGGCAGTTCTCCATTAATGGGCTTTACTTACATGATACAAAAGCTTAAACATGACCTACTTACTAACTCAAAACAATTGACAAGTATCAAATTATCCAAGATAGTGATCTACAAGAGTATGTAAGCGTTTTCCATTATGCCATTACCACACGCAACATTTTCTGTCCCAACCAAACACCAATCAATTTATTTAAACAACTCTCCAAACAAATATAAGTGAAGCAAGAGAGTACTTTCTTTAAAAGAACTAATAGCTCTGAATAAGAGATACATGAAAACAAGAGCTAAAAGCTTAACAACGCTAGATGTGAATACTCAATAAGTATAAGTGAAGAATAGGGGTATTCTAATGAAAAAGCGGAGCGTGTCTCTCTCCCAAACAAGAGTGCTAAGATCCAACAAGTTGTGATTAGAAAATAAAACATAAACAAACTGAAAATAAAAGCACATAGACGCCCCAAGAACAGCACATATGATGTGAAGAAATTAAAATATAGTCTCACTAGAGATGACCTGATACTTTGTCGATGAAGAAGGGGATGCCTTGGGCATCCCCAAGCTTTGACGCTTGAGTCTTCTTGAAATATGTTGGGAAGATCCATGGGAGCCTCCCCAAGCTTAAGCTCATCACTTTTCTTAATCTTATTATATCACCCTTCTCTCTTGACACTTGAAAACTTCCTTCACCCCAAACTCAACATAATTCTCATTAGAGGGTTAGTGCATCAAATAAAAAACTCACATGTTTTGCAACCCATTTGATTTTTCTGCAATTTTTAGCTAGGCTTTTAGCTAGGCTTGATAGTTTTAATGATGCTCACATAAAAAATAGAAAATGAAGCAAAAGGAGCATCAAGAAGCAAATTAGAAACACATTTAAGTCTAACCCACTTCCTATGCATAGGAATCTTGTACCCAAATAAATTCATACAGAGCAAAGTGACAAGCATAGGAAGATAAAACAAAAATAACTTCAGAACTTTAAACATGAGAGGTGTTTTAGTACCATGAAAATTTCTACAACCATATTTTCCTCTCTCATAATAATTTTCAGTAGCATCATGAACAAACTCAACAATATAACTATCACATAAAGCATGCTTTTCATGATTTACAAACACATAATTTTTATCAAGCTCCAAATTAGTGGGATTAAAACTTTCAAACCCACTATTAACAATTTTATAACAAGATGATTGATCATTCTCAAGAGGTATGGGACTCCATCTAGATAAAGTCAAGACCTCTCCAATCCCATTTTCAATAGTAGAATACATAATATTATCAAGCAATATAGGACCATCATCTAGAGCTTTATCATAAAAATTTCCAAGCAAAACTCCTTAGTACCATGCATTTCGATATCAGGCACAAATAAAGGATTATCATAAGATTTATCAAAATAGCATGGATTATCATAAATAATAGTAGCATAATTATTCTCACAAGTTTTACTCATAGGGAATATTTCAAGAGAATCCACAGGAACATAGCATTCATCCTCATTTTGTAAGCATGGAGGGTGATCAAATAATGTAAGAGTTAAAGAGTTATTCTCATTAGAAGGTAGGCATGGGTAGTTAATCCATTCTTCCTCCTTTTGTTCATCACTCTCTTCCTCTTTTTTATCCAATTAGATTCCTGCAAAGAATTAGTCTCTTCTTTCTGAGGAAACATCCTCTTAAAATGTTCAGTAATATAAGAATTCTCATCCTTATAGTTATCAAAACAATATTTAAGTATAGAAAGACTTTCAGATTTATAAGGGGCATCAATTTTATGCTCAAGATAAGAACTAATTTCAAGGGCACCCTTAAACACAATAAATTCTTCCATCCTTTCTACCGCATAAGCATTATAGTAACCTTTAACATAAGAAGCTAAGGTTTCATTATCATTATAAGCACATTGGAAAGGAAATGCTTAAACTTCACATGACAACCAGATTCATCACAACAAAAGATTTGCCAAATATAAAGCATAAATTTTTAGCATACATCTCCAGTTGATTTAGTAATTTCCATAAGTACATCCCTTTATCTGACAAGCGGTAATTCATATAATATTTTTGTTCAGCCTCCGTGGACCCGCCTTGCCAACAAGATCTAGCTCTAGTTTCATAGAAGTAATCCATGGCAAAAGTTTTTTTAGATTTTCGGTTTTTAAATTTTTATGGATTTTTGGGTATATAAGAAAAGCAAAACTAAACAAAAGTAAACTAAACAAAACACAACTAAACAGAAATAAACTAAGCACAATAAAACTAGATAAAAGTAAACTAGACAAAATAAAATAAAATAAAAACAGAGAGAGAGGTAGAGTGTACTCCCCAGGTGAACTTATGAGTAGAGCTATGCTCCCCGGCAACGGCGCCAGAAAATAGCCTTGATGACCCACAAGTATAGGGGATCGCAACAGTCTTCGAGGAAAGTAAAACCCAAATTTATTGATTCGACACAAGGGGAGACAAAGAATACTTATAAGCCTTAGCAGCGGAGTTGTCAATTCCACCACACCTGGGAAAGCACTAGTAACAAACGTGATGTGAAAGCAGCAGTAATATGAGAGCAACAGTAGCAGTAACACAGAAGCAATGGCACCAGAAAATAGTTGCTTGCGTGGAGTTGACGGGAAAACAATGATGATTACAGATGGACCGGGGTTCCCAGCTATCTACACTAGAGGTAACTCTCCAAACGAATAACATGTGTTGGGTGAACAAATTACAGTTGGGCAATTGGTAAAATTGTGGGGGCATGACAATGCATATTATGATAAGATAAAGTTCACTGTAGTATTTAATCGGGCATTACAACATAATACATAGACCGTTATCCAACTGCATCTATGACTAATAATCCACCGCCAGGTTAACATCTGTGTCCCCCGTTGGTATTAAGTTGCAAGCAACAGATAATCGCATTAAGCAAAGTGTGTAATGAAAACAACACATATGACCGTAGACATAGCATTGTTGTTTTATCCCTAGTGGCAACAGCACATCCACAACCTTAGACGTTCTGTCACTCGCCCAGATTACTGGAGGCATGAACCCACTATCGAGCATAAATATTCCCTCTTCGAGATACATGCAACTACTTGATCAGGGTAACCACAAGTACCAGAGAGCATGCAAGATATTAAATAAAACATAAGTATGATAACATGATGAACCACTGATCATAATTCCACAATTTATCGGATCCCAACAATCACAACACCAATTACATCAGATGAATCTCAATCATGTACGACAGCTCATGAGACTATTGTATTGAACAACATGGGAGAGAGAGTACCAACTAGCTACAGCTAAGAACCCGTAGTCCATAGGGAAACTACTCACAAACCATCATGGAGTCGAAGTGGAGGCGGCGTGGTCGATGGAGATGGCTCCGGGGGTCAATCCCCGTTCCGGCAAGGCGCCGAAACGAGATCTTCTGACCCCCGAAACTAGGTTTCGATGGCGGCGGAGCTCTGGAGTGTTTCTGATAAAATCCTTCTGGTCTTTAGGGTTTTCGGGGCAGGAGGAATAAATAGGCGAAAGGGCGGCGTCGGAGGGCGACCGAGGGGCCCACGCCACCCCTCGGCGCGGTTGACATGTGGGCCGCGCCCTAGGGTGGCGTGGCCGCCCTCTGGCGCCACTCCGTCTCCCCTTTGGATTCCGTGGACGTGTCGGTGAAATATTGGTGTACGTTTATTTTCGTCCAATTTCGAGAATATTCCCCGACTAGCTTTTCTGAAAAGGAAAAACAGCAGAAAACAGGAACTAGCACTGTAGCATCTTGTTAATAGGTTAGACCTAGAAAATGTGCAAAAATGCTATGAAGTGTATATAAAACATGTAACAACAAGCATAATATCAACATGGAACATCAAAAATTATAGATACGTTTGAGACGTATCAATAACATATAAATTACAAAAGCACGAGGAATCATTCAAAGACTGCCCCTATGATTCAAGGTTTCGCGAATAAATGTTGGGCATGATTCACTCACCACCTGAGAGTACATGGTGATAGCTTCGGTGGCGTTGCCAACACGGCTTCAGAGTTCCTGGTCGAACGTGATCACACTCCTCCTGCAGCTTAGCCCAGCGGGCGAGCTGCGTCATAACCTTATCACGATCAGCGCGAAGGTTGGAGGCGTCTTCCCTCTTCGCCGCCAAATCGTCTCGGAGCTGACGACACTCCCCCTGCAGGTTGACCATGTTGGCCTTGTCAACGACCTCATCCTTCAACTTCTCGAGCTCAGTGCGAAGGTTGGAGGCGTCCTGCGCAGAAGTTTGCGTGACCAAAGTCATGGCCGCCAAATCAGCTCGGAGGCAATCACACTCCTCATGCATCTCTCGCCATTCGGAGAACTGCTCACAATACCTATCATCACTGACAGAGTCTTCCCGCGCATAATTTTCTGCCTCCTTCATCTTCGCCGCCAAATCAGCTCGAAGGCGATCACACTCCTTCTGCAGCTTGGCCCAGCCTGCGACCTCCTCTTTCAACTTATCGCCTTCAGCGCGAAGGGTGGAGGCATCCTGAGCAAAAGTTTGCGCGACCTTCGTCTTTGCCTCCAACTCAGCTCGGAGGCGATCACACTCGTCCTGCACCATCGCCAAGCCGGCTAGCTCCTCCTTAATCATATCGCTCTTAGCGGCAAGGTTTGTGAGCTCATCCATTACAAATGACGTGATGTTCATTGTCGCCCCAGATCGATTCGGATGAGATCATACTGCCGGTGAAGGGAGCAGATTTTCTCCGTAGCACTGGTATTAGGGGCATTCATGTCGGACACCTTCGATGAGATTCTCGCCAAATTTTTCTGCAAGGTAAATCCATCAGTACACTGCGCAGGTCTTCTCTGCAAGAAAACAATGGATAGTGCCGACCTCACTTCGTTCGAGAAAGGTGCTGAGATGGTCATCAAGAATCGTCAAAGTTGATCCTGCAGGGGTAATAAGGGCGGCTTTGAAACCGCTTGCCCTATCCCCAAGACGGACGCGCTTCAGACTTAAGCGTGAAGACGAATCCTCGCCCACTGGCAAGTCTTCTCTCGCGGTCCGAGCACGTTTTTTCGCCGGCTGGCGGGATATCTTAGTCGGCGCTGCCTGGTCTTCTCTCGCGGCCCGAGCCCGCTTTTCCGCCAGCCGGTGGGACCTATTAGTCGGAACCGCCAGGTCTTCTCTGGCGGCCCGAGCCCGCTTTTCCGCCAGCCGACGGGATCTCTTAGTCGACACCGCCAGGTCTTCTCTGGCGGCCCGAGCCCGCTTTTCCGCCAGCCAGCGGGATCTCTTAGACGACACCGCCAGGTTTTCTCTGGCGGCCCGAGCCCGCTTTTCCGCCAGCTGGCGGGATCTCTTAGTCGGCATCGGCAGGTCATCTCTGGCGGCCCGGGCTCGCTTTTCCGCCAGCCGGCGGGATCTCTTAGTCGGCGCCGCCTGGTTCCTTGGAGACATGGCTGGAGGTAGGAGGAAAAAGAAACTAATAGGAGTTTGGAACAGAAGTGTCTCTAGCTCTAGCGAAGAAGAAGGAGCAAGCTAGTAGAAAGAAAGTGGATGAAGGGTCATGTACTCATGTGTCTAACGTGGGATCCCGCCATTTTAGTTCAAATTTTGGGATGCCTGTCTAGTGTAATAATGGACCGCCTTAGTCCTTGTCGTTGCAGAGATGGTCCGGGATCCCGCCAAAATCAAGAGATCTCTAGTTCAAACTTGAAATCGAATGGGACCAGAATGCATTAATACTGCTAAAACAGTTCCGAAAAAATTGTGCCCAAGGTCAAATCTGGTCAAACCGCATGAAAAACAAGAAGACACACATGCGCATGTCTTCCATTTTTTTGTCATTTCCATTCAGCGAATTCAAAATGGGGTCAAAATATTAGGCATCGCCATTCACATACCGAGGTTTTGAATATATTTGAACTTTTGAATGACAAGGCGATCACACACTTGTAGTTGAAATTTGAGATGTTTTTATTTCTTTTGGAAACTCGGTCAAACCTCAAGAAAAACAAGAAAACACACATGTACATGCGCAAGTTTTCCATTTTTGTCATTTCCATTCGGCGAATTCAAAATGTGGTCTAAATTCTCGGCATCGCCATTCATACCCGGGTTTTGAATATTTGATCATATTTCGTTCCGACCGCATGCACTAGCACCAAAATTTATGACAAGACTGTGTCACACAACTCTTTAGTTCAAATTGGAGTTGATTTTGTTAAACTTATGACAAAGCGGTCACACGGGCTTGTAGTTCTAATAAAATTTAGTTTTGGAAATTCGGTCGAATAACCAAGATGAAGAAAAACAGAGGACGTACTCTCTATAAGCTAGTTTTCATTTTTTTTCTTCCAACGATTACAAAATGTGGTCTAAATTGTCGTGCATCACAATTCATATATTTTTGAATATATTTGAACTTTTTCATTCCTACCACATTTACTAGCACATCACCTTAGAATTGTCTTTGCCAAACTTTATGACAAGGCAGACAACACTTGTAGTTCAAATTTGAGTTACTTTTAGAAATTCGGCCGAACCTAAGTAGGAAAAAAAAGAGGCAACTCCTCGTACAGTAGCTACCAAGCGATATCTCATAATGGGGTAAAAATTCCTGTCATCTTTTCAAAATGGAGTCTGAATTTGCATTCATACCAACGTCGGTCCGCTGACCAAGGTGGCCCACCCCTGAGCTCTTCATGGCGACTTGTTGAGGTTTAGGAGATTCTGTCTTCCTTCTCCGCGAAGCCTAAAATGGAGAGCTAGCTACATTAGAAAGGATGAGTAGAGGAGACTGCACTGCAGTGCAGAGGGGAATTGAAGATGTGTCATGTCAGAGCAAAGCTTATCTTCACACTGCAAGCCGGGCACAAGGCATTTGGGAACTTTTTACGCTTGCGAACTAGAGCCACTGACATGCGGACCCAAGGTACGTGAGACCCACACGTTCTTGTAATTGAAATTTCAGTTACTTTTCAAAATTTGGTCGAACCTAGCCAGAAAATGAAAACAGAGGACTCGGTGTGCAAGATCACAAAATAAATAAATATATGTTTGACATTTCTTTCAACGAATACAAAATGTGTCGATCAATACAGTCGGCATCGACATTCATACCAAGATTTTGAATGTCTTTTAAATTTTTTTTGTTCCTACCGCATGCACTAGCACTGAAAGTTAAGACAAGGCGATCACACGTACACTTGCAGTTCGAATTTTAGATGGATTTTGGATATTCGGTCAAATCCTAGTGGAAAAAAATGAACCATAGGAACGACTCTCTGCACATGTTCTCCAATTGTTGTCATCGAATTCAAAACGGTGTCAAATTTGTTGGCATCGTCATTCATACCAGGGTTTTGAATATTTTTCAACTTCTTTCGTGCCTACCGCATGCACAAGCACCAAGATTTTACGACAAGGCAATCACACACGTACACTTGAAGTTTAAATTTGAGATGTTTTTTTTCCAAATCTAGTCAAACCGCGTGAAAAACAAGAAGACACACATGCGCATATCTTCCATTTTTGTGTCATTTCCATTCAGAGAATTCAAAATGGGGTCAAATTTTTTGGCATCGCCATTCACATACCAAGGTTTTGAATATATTTGAATTTTTGAATTTATGACAATGCGATGACAAACTTGTAGTTGATTTGGTTAAACTTATACATGCGCAAGTTTTCCATTTTTTGTCATTTCCATTCGGCGAATTCAAAATGGGGTCTAAATTGTCGGCATCGCCATTCATACCAAGGTTTTGAATATTTGATCATTTTTTGTTCTGACCGTATGCACTAGCACCAAAATTTATGACAAGACTGTGTCACACAACTCTGTAGTTCAAATTGTAGTTGATTTGGTTAAACTTATGACAAAGCGGTCAGACGAGCTTGTAGTTCTAATAAGATTTAGTTTTGGAAATTTGGTCGAGCCTTAGGAAAAAGAATTATGTAGTCATGCTGCTTCTATGAGCTATATTTGATCTCTGTGATTTATGAATCAACACAATAATTTGTTCAAAAAATAAGTATTGGTACAGTCTTATCTCTAGGATAATTTGATATAAATTTATGTCATATCATATTTTGGTATGAAGGTAGATTTAGTAACTTCCTCTTATGTTTCAATATATGCAGGGTTGACTATCGCGATTTAATCTTTGTATGGTGTATTGGACCTATACTCACGGTTAGCTATAATTTTCTTTATTCTAATTTTTTTGTTGTTCTGAACGCATTTTTGCAAATTTCTGCCTTTGTTGGTTGCATTTTTTGTTTTCTGTTCTGGCTCAAAATCTGCATATTTCTTCCTCCCTTGTTTTCACTTTTTGAAAACTTGAATGAATCTTTAATTGCTTTACTTTGCTGATAATCTTCTCGACGCTTTTTTAGTTTTTCTTGTTTTTCTTCATTTGACATCCGTGCATACCTATCTCTATCTTTTTTTTTTCTTTACTCCTTGGCATCCATCATTATTACGTCCCAAATTGCTTTGGTTGCATTAGAGTTTTTTATACTGGATGAATCTGTCATTGATTAAAAAAGAATAAACTCATAAATAAAGTATATCTGCTGCTTATAAGTTGATTTAAATATGCTGATAATTATTAGTGACACGCACAAGAACTGATGTAGCACAGTAGAGCTTCACATGGACTATATGGGTCCTCCTTGATGGATGCTTGCGACCAAATAAAAAGGCGCATGCTGCTTTGCCTTCCTTTGACCCACGCGTATGTCACGTGAGAAAGAGCAGAATCGACAACGACCAATCAATTGCCTGCTGAAACTGGCTAAAATACGACTCCGTGATGAACTGGGCTTTTGACCCGCGCGTAGACATGGTTGAAGCTGATTTTTGCCGGTACCACGCCGTGCCATGTGTGTATGCAGGAACCACGTCGAGCTCGTACATCAGGATCTACGGGACGGTGGGGCATGACCGGCGGGAATAGATCCATGCCGTGGCGGGGCAAGCAGCTGGCGTTCCACCACGTTCTTGGTCCCGGAATCTTGGACGCCGATGGGAGCTTGGCAGTAGAAGGCGTTTGCGGGACGCGTCGGCGGCCTGGTTTGCGAGTAAACAACTGATTGCCAGTACATGCGCCTGATCAAACTGACGAGTTCGATCATCGTTTTCAGGTACTTCCCGAGCAAGTACAGGAGGGAGATCGGCCGGCTGAATGGTGAGCTGGAGGGCGTTGTGCTGGAGTCCATTCGCCGGAGCCGCGAGATCGCTGACGACGACGACGGACGGGCGACCTCCACATACGGCTGAGGCTGCTCGCCATGCTGCTGGCCGAGATGAAGAAGATGAAGGACAGCAAGGGTATGGCAGGCGACGCCGTTGGCATGTTCAGCTACGACACACGGCTGCTGATCGCCGAGTGCAAGACCTTCGTCTTCGCCGGCCACAATACATCAACGCTGCTGCTCACGTGGACGCTCATGCGCTATACCGGTGCTGGCGATCCACCACGATGAGCCCATCTGGGGCGCCAACGCGCGAGTTCCGGCACAGAGCGGTTGATCGCCGGCGGCGGGCGTCGCTCGTCGTTCCTGCCGTTCGCTGCTGCCTGCTAGGCACCCGGACATACTTTTTTCTAGGAGTGGCAATCCCTGTAATTAACACAAAAACGAAAAGGTATGTTGATCTGGATTGTTGATCAAATTGAACGGATAGTAGTATAGATAGATGCATTAAATAGCCCCTTTTTTTTGGTTGGTTACCATGCTGAACCCCGTTAACCATCTTCTAAACCCTATAAACATTTTAATAAACTTTTATAAATATTTTAAAACCAAAAAATAACAGAAAAATGAATACAAGCAAAAAAAAATGAAAGAGAAAGTAAAAAACAGAAAAAGGAAGAAAGAAAAACAAAATAAATAAAGCAGAGAAAAACTGCAGGTAGAAAGAAACTTAAGCGGGCCGGGCCAGCAGCAGTATTCATCACGCGATAAATGAGCTTCCACTGCCGCCTAAATCTCGAGAAATGGTTCGGCCCTGTCTAGCCAAGCTGGAAGCCCAACGGCACCACCGCGCGATCTATGCGCCGTCGCCGCTGGCTCTACATGCATACCGAGCTGCATCCCTCGCGCACGTACACGTACGCACGGCACGCAGCTGCTCGCTCGCGGGAGGTCGTCATCGCACCCGAGCGGGCGCAGTACGTCTCCCCGTTCGCGCGGTACGTAGTTGGTGTGCGACCCATGCGTAATGCGTTCCGTTGAACCGGTCCGGTTAACACGCTAACGAACTCCACTGCAGAACGTTCCATCCGGCGCCGCCACCAACCTAGCGAACAGTCTAACAGTATTTACGTACGTACGTACGTGCCGTGTCGCACGACGCCACACGGTTTTCTCTACTACTCGTATATAATATGGTCTGAGGAGGTGATGGTCATGGTCATGGTACGTTTTTTAGATGTCCGATTTTACCCCTGTGTATTATGAGATTTTACCCACCTTACCACCGGTAAGTGAGAAAAAAAACGGTTCGTTGCTCCTGTGGGAAAGAAAAGCCCACCCCACCCGACCCACACACACGACCTCCCACCAAGCAGGGTTGGTACGCGCTGCCCGTCAGAGTACCGCACCGCCGCCGCGCTGGCCGAGGGTCGGCGCCGCCGGCGCCCCATCCTCCTCCCCGCCGGCGGCCCGCGCCCCATCCCTTCCGCCGCCGGCCCGCCCCCCGTCTCCGCCCTCTTCCCTCCGCCGGCGGCCGCTCGCCCCTCTCCTCACTGCCGGTGGCCGCGCGCCCCGTCTCCTCCCCCTCCGGCGGCCACGCGCTACTCCCCTCCACCGAAGGCGGCCGCGGCAGCCCCTCTCCAACCCCACCTCCCAACGAGGAAGCCTCCCCTGGCGCGTCCCCGGCGAGAACGCCGCCCCGGGCGCCTCCGGCGAGGAAGCCTCCCCTCGCGCGTCCCCAGCTGGCCGTTCAGCTCCTCCATGGTGAGCATCTGATTCCTTACCTTTTTCTTCAGTTCATTTTCGTTCAAATCTAGGTCGACTTATGTACACTATGTTATTGCTCTGAACCTGTTTTTGAGTTGGTGTAGTTTTCTTCTAATCCATCGTTTATGGAGTATTTGTTGCAATTGGCAACCGGCGATTAGCTCTGATCAATTAGGGCTATCATTTTACTACACGAATACGCACGTATCTTGGAGATGTAATTTCCATTTTTTCCGATCATGTAGCTCCTTCCGTGTGTCTGTTTACTGATTTCGGTGGTTTAGGGTGTGATTGGTGCTGGCTGCTTCGATATTTTCCCCTGGTGCTCTTAGGTACCACCCCTTTTTCAACCAATTTAGAATTACTACTTTTTTTTGTAATGACTTGATGAATAATTATACATCAGATATGATTGTCAGCTATGGATTTACTTTCTATGTGAATATCTTAGAATTACTAAAAAAATTGTAATGCAATTTACCTCCAATCTGCCTCTTTTCTTCAGGAATATTACAGCTTGTTAGGGAGGTATACATTTTTTAGCTTATAAGCATATGCCTACTTGATCGCTAATTATTCATAATTTAACATGGCTTGTATTAATTCTTTCATTGATACCAGCAAGGTTATGACTAGGTATGCAACCTTTTCATTTAAAAAGAATAAAGAAAAGCTTGGCTTACCTTCTGCCTATCGAAATGGAATAACTTCTGATCTTTAATTTTGTCTCCTTATCATGCGTACATCAGCCACTTACTACTGGAACAAACAAAAAATCCAATTTGTGATGTTTCTAATCTCTAATGTGGCTCACGGATTTAGCATCTATTTTGGCAAATTCTCGAAACGATTATATTTTATGTTTACTATACTACTCTTTGATTCGATATGGGAGATCCATATCATCATTTTTCTTTAGATTCATGTTCATCTTTAACCTATTTCCCTGTCTCGTAAATCTATCCATTCAAATATGGTTGCTTTCTTCTTTCTGACATTTTACCACTGTATGACTTCCATATTCTTTTGTTTATTCACTCGCATTTGATATTTTATTCATCTACGCTGTTATCTGCATGCTTTTCCATTAATTTCACGCCCACTCTGCTATTTGGTCATTTCCATTTTGTCATTTTGGCAGTAAGCCAATAGCTACAAGCGAGACCATACTTCTGAAACTTTGCTCGGTATTTTGTGTCTATTTGAGCAGGCAGAGGATGACTTTGGCGCAAGAGAAAACTTTGCTCGACTTCTTCGTCGGCTTGAACAATTTTAAGCGCCGGGTTCAGTTTGGGAGAGAGCGGCACATCCATGGTCACTGTCGAGCAACTTGCTTTACCATTTGCCAGTAATATACGTTGCTATTGATATTTCAAGTTTCAGTTGATGTTTTGCTTATTAGTTGGTAAGCGATCTGACCCTGAGCTTACATTTATCGAATTGCCAGTCTGACAGCGGGAAGCATGAAGGCAACACCATCAGCTCGACGTACAACATCTCCTCGTGATTGATAGGAATGCCGACAAGCTCTTCGGACAGGTTTCGGAAATGCAGTGCAGTGATTGATACCAGAGCTTCCGTCACCATTGGCATACGCGCCTGGTCTCTTACGGCTACTCAACCACCAGAGCCTTTGTCCTGGGCATCAGCTCATCGGACAATCCTCTCCGGTATTGCTTCCTGGTGGAATAGCTAGCAGCGAAAATTCTATTGACGGCAGGTTGATATTAATCTTGGGAGAAAACGATGGACTCATTATACGGAGGGAGGCAGGGAGCTAGCAGGCAAAACACGGACATGGTTTTGTTGGTCAGTTGTGTTCGTAAATTGTAATCAGTTGACGCTGGATTTTTTTTGTTGATTTGAGATCGCTTATTACGAGATGTGCCACACGATTTGGAACGACGGAATTTTTGTTGTACCTTGGATGGAAATTATTGTGTTTGAACATAACTGTTACGCTCTAAACAACACCCAGACCGGATCCGACCCGCACCCCACCCCGACCCCGCCTATTTCTTTGTTGTTTCTGGCATCGTTGCCACACATCTTATGAGCCATCAGTCCATCAGACTTCAGTCTGATTTTGCCTTTAAATTTCTATGACGATGATTCTCAATCTCTCTGATATCGCAGGCTATGGAATGGCCACGACGATTTTTCAAGTTGGAGATAACGCTGGTGCGCATCGCCGAGTGACATGTTGGGGCATGATGACTACCGACTACAAAATACAGTACTCATTCCATACCAAAATATAATATGTTTAAGTATGTCTGGGCCCAAAATATACCTACGAAGCACAATGGTGAAAGCGAGAAAGCCAAGGGTGGTTGGCATTTTGTTTTTTACCTTTTATGGCCGGAGAAAGGGAGAGGCATAATGTAAACAAATAAACGATGTGACGATGAAAAAAAGAAGACTTTCAAGGCTGTGGCAACGCACGAGCATTCAATTCATTTCATGAACTTGTTGGACATGATATATGATGCATTCCCCTAGAAAGCTAGAGCTCTGTGTATAATGGTTGTTAGTTCATGCCTGCTGCAATTGCGTATGTTCATGAAGTTTGAACTGCAACTGACATTGTTATATATTAAGTTTTGTGTCTCTGCCCAATAACAATTTTTCGAATTCTATCTACCCACTGGGGCTGCACACCATGTGTTTGAGGTAATGTGTGCACAAATTTAGCTAGGTCTCAAAGTTCCACGTTTTTTCACATGTTGTGGTTTGAGAAAACTTGTGGGGGAGGGGTTGGTCGGTGACGAGACCGAGGTGTGGTAATTACAAAGCACAATGCCGAAGTTGTGGTGAGCTTGAGAACCCGTAGCAACGCATGGGCATTTAAAAAAACGTGAATATTCAATTAATTATTTTCAAATTTGCTATGACAGAAAAAAAAGCCTGTAGCAACGCACGGGCATTTCAACTAGTCACAATAGAGACTGGTCACGACCTTTGCGACGAACGGAACGTACGTACGCAGGTGGTGCAACGCGACTAGCTAGGCGAGGGAGAGAGATTGATCGGTTCCTTTTTCCTGCCGATGTTCCGGCGTTGACCGTTGCCATGCACCAGGGGAGTAGCTTCCAGAAGACCAGAACCGAGCTGCCGCTAGCTCCAGCTGAACCAACCTGGGAGTAGAAAATGGCTAGCTGCACCGACGACATTTGACACCACGCCAGCTTTCACGTGAAACGATGGAATCTCGGAGCATGCTGCAAGCCTGCAAGGATTCTACAACAGAAATAGAAGAAAATTTCTATGGAAAAACATAAAATAGATCTCACAAAGATAAAAAGAAACATAATACAGTACTACTACTGGAGCTAGAGTACTTTACTAGATTGCGCTGAAATTAATGGGGAGGAATTAACGAGCGCAAGGGGGTTTGAATTTGAAGGAGGTGGAGTGAGACCGTGGTCACGTTCGGGAAGCCGGAGCCGCCGACGCCCGGCGCCTGCATCCAAAATTCCCCCCGTATTTTCCTTGCTTGCTTCCCTCTCCCTCCCTCACCCACCACCTCCTCTCGATTCTTTCTTCCTTCTCTTTCCCGTACCACAACCACGCTGCTGCCATCATCCATCTGGAGGATTACCCAGCCACCCTACCAATCACGGTTCCATCCTCCTGAGCTTTTCCCTCCCCCCAACCACTCCAACATCGATCAATCGCGCGCAACCGATCCAATCCAATCTTCCAACCCCATCTGCCTCTCTCCGTCTCCGCTCTCCGATTCTATCTGGGCGAGCCGGCAGATCCGAGCGGCGGCGCGCGGCGTGTCGGGAGGATCCCATCCCACCCGTCTATCTGATGCGCGGATCCGGGCGGTGACGAGAGGGCGTCCGTGGCCATGCCGAGCGTCGGCGTGAAGATCTACAGCGTCTTCTTCAAGCTCCTCCTGCGCCACCGCCTCCAATCCCTCGCCACCTCCCCCTCCCCCGACGCCTTCGGGGTCTCCTGCCGCGGCGACGAGGCCACGGCCCCGGCCAACCCGGCCTTCTCCTCAACCGACGGGGTCGCCTCCAAGGACCTCCACATCGACCCCAACTCCGCGCTCTCCGTCCGCGTCTTCCTCCCCACACCCCCAACACACCACGCGCACCTGCTCCCCCACCCGCGCCGTGCCAGCGACCCGCCCGCGGGCGCCGCAGGCGCCCCCTACAGGGGCTACCTCCCGCACGCCGTCTCCTCGCCCCGGGCCGCGGCATCTGCGCGCAGGAGGCTGCCCATCGTCGTGCAGTTCCACGGCGGCGGGTTCGTCACCGGCAGCAACTGCTCCGCGTCCAACGACGCCTTCTGCAGGCGGGTCGCCAAGTTCTGCGACGCCATCGTTGTGGCCGTCGGGTACAGGCTCGCGCCTGAGAGCCGGTATCCTGCGGCGTTTGATGATGGGGTCAGGGTGCTCAGGTGGATCGCCAAGCAGGCCAATCTCGCCATGATGAGCAAGGTCGGGGGCGGGGTCGACACCTTCGGTGCCTCCTCCGTCGAGCCCTGGATCGCTGCACATGGTGATCCGGCAAGGTATAATTAATTTCATCTATAGTTGCATTACTTTAGTAAATGGCCACCGAGGAATATACACACTGCACTGCCGAATTTACCAAAAAATTGAGCTAGCCTCAAATGGTAGATTCCATTTTTCTTTAGTGCAAGCTATATGTTGTCACTCGTGGGCATTATGTGCACGTTGAAAATCACCCTAGTTAAGTGAACATGATGAAGATATAGTTCACTAGTTCAGCTGATACGTTATTTTTTTTTGAAATATGGAGTGTGGTAATTTCCCCGCTGGTTGCCGTTTCTGACTTGTGAGTGCAAGCAGGTTTAAAACGCGTGAGTATGCCAATGGGAAAAAATTTACTGTTTCTTACTTGTGAGTGCAAGCAGCTCTAGTTTGTCACTCGTGGGCATTACGCGGGAAACCGCACATTGAAAATCACCCTAGTTAAGGGGACATGATGAAGATCCCTAGTTCAGCTGATTGTTATGTTTGAAATATGGAGTGTGGTAATTTCCCCAAGGTTTGCCGTTTCTGACTTGTGGGTGCAAGTAGGTTTGAAACGTGTGACTATGCCAATGGGGAAAGATTTAGTGTTTAACAGCTGACAGTTGTATCACTTAACTTGTGATGCGTACTTCCTGTAAACTCACCGTTTGCATGCTCCTTACCTGTTTGTGTGGAATCGGATCGGGTATGCAGCCTCAGAACATAGGCGCTTCAAAATATCCAATTATTAGTTCACCAGGTGTACATTCTCCACATGGTGTTGACATTTTGAAGATTTCAATGCCATTTTAAGAACTGCTTGACGCTTGGCATGTGCATAGATCTTTGCTGTTTGAAATTGTCCACTTCACATGTTGTTGACGAAGTATCGAGTAAATAACTGCTAATGATGTCACCACAATAAAAAAAAATGTGGTTGAAGGAGGAAATTCCCTCCCTTAACTGTATGGTGTTTAGGTAGAAGTGAGGCATATGCGGAGGCTGTGCCTCGAACGCCGGTGGGCGAGCTTGCAGGCATGGGCTCTAGCCAACCGAGCACTGCTTGGTTCATGATGTCATGACAATCCAATAGCTTTAAACACTAGTGAGGGTATGCATTTTCATATAAAACGGTTCTAGTCATGCTTTAGTGATCTAACTTATTAATGAAATTAACACGCACTGAATTTTTTGAATGAATAGGTTAGGTAAAGCTTGCTCTAGTATGGTAATTTCGTTATTAATACTGATGCTTTATTTTTTGAAATATGGAGCGTGGTAATTTCCCTGTGGGTTGCCATTTCTGACTCGTGAGTGCAAGCAGGTTTAAAACGCACGAGTACGCCAGCTGGGAAATAAAATTATGTTTACAAGCTGACAGTTATACTCACTTAATTTGTGACGTGTACTTCCTGTTAAACTCACTGTTTGCATGCTCCTTACCTTTTTGTGTGGAGTCCGATCGGGTAGCCTCACAACATAGGCGCTTCAAAATGTCCAAATATTAATTCACCAGGAGTACATTCTCCATATGGTGTTGACATTTTAATAACTGCTTGACGCTTGGCACGTGCATACATCTTTTCTGTTTGAAATTGTCCAGTTCACATGTTGACGAAGTATCGAGTAAATAACTGCTAATGATATCACCACAATCCAAAAAAATGTGGTTAAAGGAGGAAATTCCCTCCCTTAACTGTATGGTATTTAGGTAGAAATGAGGCATCTGCGGAGGCTGTGCCTCGAACGTGGGTGGGTGAGCTCACAGGGGTGTGGTCTAGCCAACCAAGCACTGCTCGGTTCTCAATGTCACCACTATTCCAGTAACTTTAAACACTAGTGAGGGTATATGCTTTATTGACCTAACTTATTGATGAAATTAACGCGCACTGAATTTTTGGAACAAATAGGTTAGGTGAAGCTTACTCTAGTATGGTAACTTCGTTATTAATACTGAAGCTGCATTTGACTATGCTTTCAGTAGAATTTGGGAAGTCTGTATCCTTTTCGTTCATTTTGACTTTTGTGATCTCTTAAATGCCATGTACATATTGATGGACTGTCTTCATCTCAAACCTCGTTTGTTTGGTGTCACACCTACCTGAATTTAGACACCTCAACAGATTATGTGCCCACTTCAGTTCAGGTTTAGATAGAATGATTGGATCTTTGCTAACATCAAGGCATCAAGGTATTAAATTGCTACCTAAGCCAAAAAGAGCATATCTACTCATTTATTGTTAGTTCCTTCTGTTCTAACTGTTGTACGCTGGTATTACTGAAGTTTGACCAGATAATCTGTCCTTTCCTTTGGCAGATGTGTCTTACTTGGTGTAAGCTGTGGTGCCAATATTGCTGACTACGTCTCTCGGAAAGCAGTGGAAGATTCAAAGTTATTTGACCCAGTAAAGGTCGTGGCACAGGTTCTGATGTATCCCTTCTTCATAGGAAGTGTTCCAACACACTCGGAAATAAGGCTTGCAAACTCATACTTCTACGACAAATCCACATGCTTACTTGCCTGGAGATTACTTCTATCGGAGAAAGAGTTCAGCCTGGACCATCCTGCTGCCAACCCCCTTGCCCCTGGCAGAGGAGGCCCACCGCTGAAATGCATGCCTCCAACCTTGACGATCATCGCGGAACATGACTGGATGAGGGATAGAGCGATTGCTTACTCAGAGGAACTCCGCAAGGTGAATGTGGATGCACCGGTTCTGGACTACAAAGATACGGTTCATGAGTTCGCGACACTTGATGTGTTTCTCAAGACGCCACAGGCCCAGGCCTGCGCCGAGGACATCGCCATATGGATGAAGAAGTACATATCCCTCAGAGGGCATGAGTTCTCGTATTAGCTTTAGCAAAGATCAGCATTGTGAAATAGACTCCTACAGGGAAGCATAGGTGCGTTCTTTTTCACCTTGTGATGGGAGGCACCGCAAGTTAAAAGGCGAAACACCAGTTAGCGTAATGTGAGTGCTGAGTGCCTTCCCCCTTTGTTGATGATCTTTGTGGAAGAATGTAGTGTGCAAATTGTAGACTGAACTCAAAGACGATGCTCTTCCCCCTTGTAGAGCTCAATTCTTTCATTCCTTTTGTACCCTTCGTGAAATATTGAATTGCTGGGGCTTGAAATCACCATTTTGTGAGAAAAGGAAATATCGCTGGGAGATTGAGCTCACCATTTTTGAGAAAAGAAAGTATCACCCTAAGCTGTCGGTTCAAACTGAATGACATACCATCGTATAGTGAATAATTTAATATCATCCAATCGTGTTCCTTTATTGTCCTTCCTAACTGGTTTACCTTAAATAATCAGGAGTCCGTTTAGATGAAAGTTTAGTCAGAGTAAGTATCTTTGTGTGCATGTTACACAATTACGTCAAGCATCAACCTTGAATTTGCAAGGCTTTAAAGTGAAACCTGTCAAAAGACATGCTTCATGCTGACACCAGCAGATTTCAGGCTAAGCTTCTCCTATAAGTCTTCTAACTTACCGTTCGATCATCGTTCACGTTCCCTTGCCAGTTGCCACAGAAAGAACTGATGGTAAATCAAAAGTAATACGCCACATAGTTGAAAGCCTGAGGGAGTGAGCTGTGAGCAGGTCAACGTAAGCAAACTACTGCCCTGAGAGATCTTGGCACAAGTAAACATGAACCATTAACCAAATCAAGATCTGGAAATCACGTTAAACGATCTGAAGTCAACATTAATCATTCCTCCTAACACGGTAAAAAAAAATCATTCCTCCTAACATAACACTCAACAGTAATCAAGCTTCATGGGTATCATGATCTTTCACAAAGTGTTCCTTGTTCTGCTCTGGATAAAAGGCTGCAGCGATGGTTCTCTTCCTAAGTAGTCAGTTATGATGTCAAGAGGATCTTTTGAGCCTCCTGGAGCCAATACCTGGAATGGTGCAAAAGCACTTTTAGAACAATTGTCATGAAAACGCGATGAAATAACTCTCCTAGAAGATCATTATTTACTACCTTATTTCTAAATCTCAATCCCGTATGCTGATTTAGCAAGTCGTCCTTAAATTTTGCCGCGAATAGATCAGCAGCAAACACCTGAATGCACAAATCCATATCATTTTCTATCATTCAGAATATAAGGTGGTAGTAATAGACTCTAGAGTAGTGTTTGCTCAGACCTCGCTCCATATGTAACTGTAGCACACCGCGTCATAGCCGACAGCAATACGCGGAAAGCATGAAGCTGGGCTGGTCCCTTCCAACAAAGGTATCCCCAACATTACCTGAAAAGGAGCATTTAACCTTCAGTAGTCACAAGTAATAAAAAATAGTGAATCAAGATTGTTTATAATGTGTGTACCTTTGGATGAAGATCTTTGATCAAGTCATCGATGTCCACATCCTCGCTTGTATGTATTATTTGATCAACAATGCCTGGTAAAAGAAAATGCACAGAGTCAGGAACTAATGAACAAGAAGGTTACTCCACAGTTTATATTTTTTGTCGTAATCAATAAGATAACAAGAAGGCCACTAGGTTGGTTGGTATTGACTGCTGAATTAACAAGTAACAGTAGCAAAACAATGACTATTCAGAGAATAGGTGGAAAACAGAGAAACTGGCCTGAATTTCAAATAGCAGAATGCATAATGGGTGTAAAATTAAGATACGCTGTAACTCTACTCATGAAAAAGGGTATGTGATGGGAACATGAAGGCCAGAGAAGTCCAGATCATGTTACAGAAACGTATGGGCATCTCACTATCTTGTAGGAGTATCAAAGCTAGATAATAACAATATTCGCAGAACTATTATTCTCATTCCCTGTGATTTTAATTATGAAAATGTGACTCACACAAAAGGATCTCTTGCTTCAGCTTCAGGCCAGCAAACATATCACGCCTTCTTTTCAGTGACTGGCAAGCTTCACTCGTGACAGACTTTGTAATATCCTACAATGACGAGAACAGAGAAAACTTCAAGTACTAGAAGCTTCACCAGGTTAACAAACTTTAAAGTTTTTTTTGGTGCGTCATCAAATTTACTTTACACCTTTTTAAAAAAATTGGTCCTAGAAACCAGCTCCTATACTGATTTTTTAGCTGAACCAAGGATTCTTCAGCCATGCAAAGACATAAGCGTTGTTCCTTACCCATGAACTCGGTAGCCGTTTTCCTACTGCCTAAAATAACACGGTAGTCTTAGTATTTCCTACAGGTTACACACTAGAAACAGTTCCCTTACGCTTTTATTCTTGTTCCTGGCAATATAAATGATTTGAAGATAGTTTCAGTAGATAAACATCACGAGCGAACTTTCATCACCTGATGGAAGCCGGACATCATTTTCAGTGAAATGCTCTCATAACACCTGTGATGACAATGTTGTATTACATATAAAAAATGACAATTTCAAAGCTGACAAAGTGCTGGCATGTTAGTGACGAAAAGGGAGCATGTCTACCAGTTCTCGAGTAAAAGGCTTGGAATTTCAGCAAAGTCCCCCTCCAGACGGAGACCTGAAAATCTAGAAAAGGTAGCTCTGTTCGACATATGATGAACCTGCAGAATATTGAAACGATTACTGCAGTTATTTTTATTTAATATTGAAAATATGAGTAGATAACTGGCAATATGGCATCGGCCAGAACCAACTTTCTCAAGCACAAAACTTAAATACACTTTACTGTGATGTTTAGAATATTTATGGTTCGAGAATTTGACTGGACAAAACATGTGAGGGAAAGTTGAGGTTATACCACGTGGCTGAATTCATGGAATATCCTTACAACTTCGGGAAACCGCAGCAATGCTGAATTCCCATCAAACTCTTCCGGGCATTGAGATAATAAAACTGCAACCGGAACCTGTCACGACGATTACTGAGTTAACACAGTGAAACAATTCGTCATTCAAGTAGAAACCAGATGTACTTTCCGTTGATTATAGGTCTTTCAACATCATTAAAGAGCCTTTAACGGTTCAACTGCCTTAAGTCTTCAGTTAAGTTTGTTTTATTAAGAAATCTTTCGCATTATAAGGTTGACTAACAACCCTTTAAAATGAAGTGGTTCTAACAAGAAAATCACGCTAAAATTAAATACAGATAGTCTGCATCTAAAAAAATAAAAAATAAATACAGATTGTTTGACTTACCTTACGTGTACCATTAGAACACAGGCATCCATTCTGAAGTGCCACAACACAAGTATGGCCATATTTTCCTTCCCTGTAAAGGAAAAAAAGGGCAAGTTACTGACCAAATTACCTTGTTTGGTGGACAAGTTCACGTGGAAATTCATGTGCTTCTGACTTCTGTCTGGTGCTGTGTTATTTTTTTTCTCTTATTTCATGGGCTTTGGATACATCTGTTGAGAACAAAATTCTGTTGAAAAATTATATTTAAGACCTAGGACAATGGGTTTCCCTCAGTTGCACATCTATGATAACCGGTGCAATTGAATAAAGACAGGAACCAATTTCCCTACATTTCTTATATGAGAAGTGTCCGAACTACTTTCAGTATTTGTATTCATAAACATGAAAATAGCTTGACAGGCCATTAAATTTATTAGGAATCCACCACTAGCACAGAAAACAAACCTGGAAAAAATATCAAGAAAAAAGTAACCCATGTGATCACTTGAACTTGCATCCCAAACAGAAAAGAGACGGACTGTATCATGCCAAACCTCCACATCCTTAATTTCTTCAAATCGAAGTGCTGCCAGAGAAAACATGGGATAATATATCCGTGTCCATACTTAATGATGGAGATTTATGTTCTAGTGTTTAATCAGTAAAGTTTACCAAATAAATCCTGGAACATCTTCAACATTCCTGATATGACCAGCTTAACAGGGAAGTATCGTTTAATTTCGCCAATGTCAAGATCAACCTTGAGCTGTTCGGCTCTTTTCATGTAGTATAACAAATCTTCCATGCCAAATTGAACATCTCCTTCCTCCTTCATCTAAATCGAGAAGATCGAGAACAAACATCAAACTGATTCATTAAAAGAACATGATCAATGGGAAAAACACAAGAGAGCAAAAAAAAAGAGCTTTGTACAAACCTTCATATCTTTGAGTAAGCTCAGCTCTCTATTAGCTAGGTCACTTAACTGTTCTGACATTTCCTCCAAAAATTCTAAGACCTGTAGAGGAAGCCTTAGAACACGTGTGGTTTTCTAAATGTCATATGCAAATGCATGTGAACACCATCTTGTTGGAAAGCTCACTAACTCAGAGTTGGTATGGAAGAATGCATTTCACCAGGCATAGTTAGCTAAAAACTAAAAAAAATTCAAGCAGATTTGACAACAGGAAAGCACAAACCTTTCTTGATGTCATTGGCATTCTTGGTTCAATAGCAAAATCAGAGTAGTTAGAATACCCGAGCAATCTTGCAAGCCTGTGTCTTATCTGAACCTAAATATAAATAACTGCAAGTAGTCAGTTCAAAGGATCCTGCCTACACTGAAATTATGTGTGCAGAAGATGAGTCCCATTTCACTCATTCAATAGTTATTTCATAAGAAAATCATGAATTTGGGATAGCAGCACCTCCTTAACATTTCCCACCTGGATAGCAAGCCTCACTATAAACTAATCAAGCATAACTAGTGCAATTGCCACATGTTGGAAGTAAAATAAGAAAACTCCCTATTCCAAGAAGCTAGAAGGATGCAAACTTGCCAAGGAAATTAGCAAATGCAATGAACAATTGAATGATGCTATGACCTATGAGATAAAGTGAAATTCGTAAACACAAAATATAAGTTCTTGTGAAGTTAAAGATGCAGTTGGACACATGGGGAATACCAAATTTTCTAGGATGGCTACGTTCTGCTTTCCACCTTTTTGGCCATAAGCAATAGCAATGAGCTTCCTGGTAGAGCCAACCTTGAAAACAATAAAGAAAAAAATTAGCAGCTGGTACATAGTGCGCCGACAGCTGTAGTGCAAAAAATACCTTACTGTAAGTACTCCACAGCATATGTTATCACAAGCTACCAAGTAACAGTTCAAAGTGATACTATGACTAAATGTGCAGGTGCATGATGAGCAGAAATGTGGAACTGACCTTGCAATGCTCAAGAATTGGAGTGACATGGTAATTGGTCAACAAAACCTTGCGCTTTCCATCTGTTTCTTCCAGATCCTGAGTTGAATAATAATCGTAAAACATAATTAGGAAGAAATACCATGATCAGTTTGTATCTTCAATTCACACTTTCATCCAACCATGAAGTCAGAAAATTAAAATATTATTTCAACATCCCAAAGCCTCAATGTCATACTCCAAAAGATACACTCATCTAAACATAATGTTGGGAGGGACGCTTTGAACACTCTGAAATTTGCTTACTCTATTCCTTAGCTTACCTTTAAGAACTCAAGAGGCATTCCAGCTAACTCTTCCTCGCTTAGTAGAAGAAATTTGGTGAAATCATTCATGTTTTGAATATACTTCAAATTTAAATCATCGATATGAGACCTTAATTTCTCCATTTCTTTTCTCTTGGTTTGAGTTAGTTTTGCTCCGTTGCGTTCAAACTCTCTCACCTGTTGCAAGCATTATATATCATATATCCTTAAATAAATTCATAATTAACAGGTTCTATGGTTTAGCTTCAGCTTTGATATAGCATTAACAAAGAAGTGACATTATTCCTGTATGCCAACAATGATTGAAGAAATTGAAATTGATTAGATGCAATGTGTATCTAACAAGAATATTCAGAGTATAAGCACTGTGTCTTTCAACAATACAAAAATAAATATGGAGCATTTGATCATAACAAGTTATACAGCATTTGGAGTCTCAGAGAAGACCCACAAGTATAAACATGCAGATGCCAGTCAGAGCATGAGATGATGTATGAGGTTCATTTCACATATAGTGTCACGAATATTGTACCAAGCACTGGACAAATCTTGTTGCTTCAGGACCTATTCTTTCTCCTCTCTCTGTGAATGCCTTTACAACACGATACACATCCTCACGCTGCCTGGTCACCTTGCAGGAAATAACAAGATTCTTATACTAGGAGCTCAACAGTTATTTTGGATAAAAAATGTCAATAACAGGGATTGAGCTTCTTTAAGATTGTTCTTTGTTTTCATATGTCTCCATATGACTTACACAACAGCGAAAAGGCTGGACCACTAGAACAGTTTAAATGTTAGAAATGCTCACTGAACTGGGTAAACAATATGAGTGTCACAGCTTCATAAACATCAAGTTATCAATCAACATGTATGATTTCGCATTCTTTTCAACAGTACATAAATGTCTGCTTGAGAGACATATAATGATCAGAGTGAATACAAAAGTGATATAATAAGAATAAGTAACAATGCACCTGCACAGCACAAAGTGGGAATCCAATCGCTTCTCTGCTTCAGCACTGGCCCTGCATACATCTTCAGATGGGGACACCATCCTTGGAAGCAAACACGCTTGAACCAGAGGAAACTGCTGGGCATCTAATTCCGCTAACGGTGCAATGGCATTCGCAAAGTTGACCTGCAACAAACCAGATTTAGGGCATCATGCAGCCAGATTTGAGCACATGGTGCATACTGCATAGGGCATTTCATTTTATCGCAGACAAACATATGTATCCAGGACACACGGTGTCTACTTATGCACGACAATAATGTTGTGTACGGAATGGGAATCAAAAACCAAGCATAGGCTTTAACATTTAAAAGGTGCATTGCATAAAACACATTGCTGATACAAAAATGCAATGCATATCACAGTGTTGCGTGCATACTTTATCCAAAGGGACTGCGGCCACGGCATCGTACGTTTCCTTTGACTTAGCAATGATCCGGTCAGCCAATCTCTTGATCTCAGCTGCTGAGAGGTTGACCTGTGCAGTAAACCCTGGAAGCTCTGCAAGGCAAACCAACCGAGACATCAGACATCAACTCCTCAGAAAACACATCGACAAACCTCCATACCTTGACATCCTATCAGAAAAAAAAATCCACACGACGATTCATGTAAAACAGTAAAGCAGAATTTTCTAGGTCTCGCGCGCCAATGTGTGCACGACAAAGGGGTAAAATGACTGGGCCTCCTCCTCTAGGAGCAGAACAAATCATATGCAACTACATTGCCGCATAATTGAACAAAACTAGCATAGGTCTGCGCAGCTTGAGCGATACTAGAGAACCTACAGGAGCTAGTATTCAAAATCCTCGACGAGGGTTTGGCGACGCCTTAATTACCTCGGCGCTTCCTCCGGCGGTGGGCCGCGACGGCGGAGAAGGCGAGGTTGAGGCCGACGGCGACGAGCGCCGCCGCTCCGGCCACGGCCACCACGCGCCTCTCCTTCCTTCGGGGCGACATCCGGCGGGGCCTCGGCTTCTAGAAGGTTCCAGAGAAGGGAAGGGACGGAGGAGCGGAGGAGAGGGGAGAAGAGGTTTTGGCTGGCGAAATGAGCGACGCCGACGCGAGCGAGCGGAGGTCACGAGGATATGCGAGGCTGCCGTTGGATCCGGGGTGGACGGCTGGATTCGCGAGACGTCGTCTTCCTGCCGACTCCCACCTATAACGTTTTTTTTTTCTGTTCGCGTGCGGAGTGAACGTAGGCCCATATGAGCCTCAGCAGGAAAGGTCGGCCCGGGCAACGAGGGTACCATCGTTGTGGCCCACGCAAGATGCTGGCACTCCGTCCGCGGGCAGGTGAAAGGAGCGTCTCGTTTAGTCCCACCTCGCTCGGCGAAGGGAGACGGCAGCGCGAGCAGGGTACAAATAGACGGGGAGGGCAGCGTTGCAACTCATACCTTTCTCGGCCTTTTGGCTAAGATCAAGTGTAGTATCTGTTCTTATCAGTTTAATATCTGATATGTGGACCCTTGTGTTCACATGATATTAAATTAATTTTTTTCTGGGGGAGGGCCCACCACAGTGGCTTGCCACTGGGGCCCTCAGGCGTTGCCCTTGCGTTGCACTATTGCATGGGCCTGGCGCACCCCAACCAAATCAACTGAATGCTCTGAACTGTGATATGTTTCCTTGCTCCGAAAGGGTGGCTCTGAACTGAGATATGTCAAACGAAGACGCGTCTAGGTTGGCTAGGAAACAATTGCTTCCATTAAATTAAATTGCCTAGCACCACCGCCCTCCTTAAAACATTTGTCTGGCTCTATGCATGAGTCGCTGACAGAGTCGATGTCGGCGCACCTACCGGTACCAGTATCAAACGTGGCGTTGTTTCTCTTAGCTAAGATATGATCTCTTAGTAAGAATATAATATTTTCGCCCAGTGTGCAAGTTGTTTTCTCATGGTCACACGGTTTCTGGTTGAATTCTATTCATTCCCTACATTTAGGATCTACAAACAATAATTATTTAACAGAGATAGCATATCCCATAGTTTTTTCTTCATTAGAATTGCAAGGAATGAATAAGAGTAAGAGGAGACGATTTTTGATCTTCTCAACAATTGTACATGCCTAATGCCTCCACATTGAGATCCACATATGGAATTACGGATGAGAGTGAACATTATATGAAGCAACTAGTATTACCTAAACGTAGATGGGTCCCCGTTTTAAAAACAAACGTAGATTAAAGCACAAGAAAGATTCACCGCGGGAGGAAGATGACAATGCCTGTGCACAGTAGGCTCACGTGCTAGGCAGTGGCCGTACCATGCGCGCTCTGTAGGACACGAGTCGCGACCTGCGTGGGCACACCAAGGGATAAAACCAAAGAGTGATCGTGTCAACACGCACTAGCTAGCATGGACGCATGGTCCCGTTCCCGCGCACTCAGCTAGGCCCCTCGATCTACCATACGAGGAAGGCTGGACAGAGCAAAAACAGACAGACAGAGACACATCCATGGCCAAGTACTCCTATAGCTAAGCTAGATAAGTTCGTGCATGTTGGGATGACAGCAGCAGCGTGGTTTACGGTGCCGGCCGGCCCCCAATCGGGACTTGACAGGTCATCAAGTACCTCCGGCGTGGGCACGTCAGGCCGGCACGCGTCGGGTGCGTGCCGCCGGCGTCCTGCCACGCGGTGGCTCCGATTAGGAATGCTTCCAACAAGTTTGGAAGGCATAACAGGGGGGCAATCACCATCGAATCAAAACGTTCGAAAGCGGATACGATTCAAAAGAGTAAACATGGCGAGTAATCACCTTTTTCCAGAGATACTCCTAATTAACAAGTGGATCGAATCCCGTAAGTTTCCGGCAACTCACTCACCCACTGACATGCACGCGCGCGTGCTGCGTCGATCGGCCCCGCTTCCAATCCATGGTGGTTACACTACACGCGCAAGGTACTTAGGGCGTGTTTGGTAGCCCGGGCAACCCAGATTTTCTCACCTCATCCCACGTTTTGCTGTTTGTTAGCCCGGGTCGGCTCCATCGAGCACTGCCCAGTCGTACGAAAACGCCTCTCAGCCCTGCCCGGTTGGGAAGCTCAAATCGAGCTTCACAAGCGGGCAGGGCTGAGTCCTTCCCGCGCGTGCGTCCAGCCCGTAGGGGTCAACTCTCCCCGACCTCATTTTCCCCCATCTCTACATGCAATCCCCGCAGGCAAACTCTCACCCGCACACGGCGCACGGCCTCAACCGCACGGCGGCGCACGGCCTCGTCAAGGCTCAGCCTCGACGCACGGCGGCGCACGGCCTCGTCCAGGCCCGACCTCACCCGCACGACCTCGTCCAGGCTCGGCCTACCCGCACGGCAGCGATGTGTGGCAGCGCAAGGACGATACGGCGGCGGCGCACGGCCTCACCCGCCCGCCACGGTGAGAGGAGCTCCGCCCCTCCGTTGATCTCCGCCCCGAGCTCCACTCCGTCGACCTCCGCCCCTCCCCCGAACTCCACTCATCCCCCGAGCTCCGGGCGACGGACCTCCGCCCCGAGCTCCACTCCGTCGAGCTCCGCCCCTCCCCCGAACTCCACTCCTCCCCTGAGCTCCGGGCGACGGCGCCGAAGCGGAGCAGTAGGCGGCGCGCGTCTGTGGATACTCGTCCTACCGTGGTGGGCGGCGGAGCTCCTCTCATCGTGGCGGGCGGCCACCGAGCAGCCAGGCCGCCTTCTGGCCGCCTCCATCGCGGAGATGCTCTCTGGCCGGCGGCGGGCGGCGTGTGGCGGCGGCATCGGCGCCGGAGCCCGAGCCAGGGACTTGATTGCTTTTTTGTTTCTTGGTCCAGGGACCTTATGTCTTCTAGGCATAGCCGGTCCCAAGCCCGGATAAAGGAGGAGGGTTGTGATAGGCTTGGCGAGCCAACGTAAAAACTAGCCAGTCCCATGGATATGAAACCCACGAGAGTAGTACTAGGGTGGGTGACCTCCTGGAAAATCCTCATGAAATGTTTCATATCTAAGTGTTGTGATAGGCTTGGCGAGCCAACGTAAAAACTAGCCAGTCCCATTTGGGCGAGAGTAGTACCAGGATGGGTGACCTCCTGAGAAGTCCTCGTGACAGGGTTTCATATCTGGCCTACCCCAACTTGTTTGGGATAATAGGCTTTGTTAAGGTTAAGGTAAGGTAAGGTCCAGGGACCTTATTGCTATTTAATAATATCTGGCCTAGCTCATGTCATACGGGACACCAAACATAGTCTAAAATGAGCCCAGCTCACCTCATACGACCTACCAAACACCACGCTGTAAAGCACACTTGTATGTAGTCCACCTAGCTAAAGTCAGCTTGTATAAGGTGAGATAGCCCACCCGGGCTACCAAACACACCCTTACTAGTCCCGCGGTGCATGCATCCACATCTCAAGACTGAACAGGAGGCGCTTGGCGGCTTGCTCCGCCACCGAAGATGCCGCCACCCCTCCCTCGAAAGCTGCCCATCGATCTGGGTCGGCCCCAGATTTGATCTCTTCCGTTGCCCGTCCTTTTACAATGATATGATTGCAACGCTCGCCCTTTGTACCCGAACAAGTGGTTGTTTCGATCGAAAGCAACTCGATCCGTCGATCGATCTCCTTCCGGCGAGACCACAGTGTGTAGAAACACGCACGGTCGTCGATCGATCGGTCTCCAAGATGCATGCAGGTGCGGCGAACGTGGAGAAGTCGGAATAAGACGCACACGTCGTGCCGACTGCCCAGGTGGGCACCTACCCAAATGCCACTACGTGTTCTATCCGTTTCTCAAGCACGGCTGTCCGTGGAAATTCTTTTTTTTTCCTGTGTTAATTATTATCAAGTGGAAGAATATATAAATCGGCTTGTCAAAAAAAGGAAGGTGCTGATAAGATTACACTGGTACTTGAAGGCTTCAAGCAGTGGTCACCTTTGTTCTTGAGATTTTAGTGTAGCACACATTCCAAGTTTGAACCTGGAGCCCACGTTCAACAACATGTGTTTCCCTTTCTTCAAACCAAGTCAAAAAAAGGAAGGTGCTGATAAGATTACACTTCCGACCGTTTGGACCAGTTTAAAATGGCGACGTTTCCATCGACCTCCAAATCCGCACGTACTACGCGAAGATGCGCCACTGCTTCCTTACCCCACCACTGACATCAGTGATTCTTACGGCTACGTATGTTGTAATACGTCATGCGCATGATAAGAATATCACTTCAAGTAAATTGGATCGGATGTCCGTCGTGTTTCCTGTCTGCGTCATCGGTGGCATTTGGATCTTCTCACGTCCCCTACATCAATTGGCCAACTCTTTCTCCCGTGCCCTTTCTTTCCACGTTCTTTATCATCTCCACATCTGGGTTTTTCTTTTTCCTGCAAAACCAGAGAGACCACGTTAGCTAGCTGACGGGGATGCTAACTCTGTCTTAGAAAACAGTTGGTAAAAGCACATTTACCTGCATATGCATTAGCCGATAATGGGACACACAGATACATACATAAGAGCAATTAGACGCCAACGAAATTGCTAGCGGCACGGCTGCCGGCTCATATATAGTCGCATTCTGCAATGCTTCCATCACGCTCTCGCATATCGGGTTCTCAGTTCTTTGGGTCTGGAAGAAGGAAGCTGTCTCCCTGGGCTTGGTATTTGAATCTGCCTCCTGGCTTCTGGCCACTCTGCTCTTGCTCTACTGCAAGCATGAAGGTGCTGCAGGAGTAGTCTGACTTGCCCGCGGTTCTTGTTTCTTGGTGGTTCTTCAGCTTCTTATCGGAATCCCTCCTCGTCTCATTGCATTTGCTTCACTTCTGCAACTGTCGTCGATTTCGCTTCTCTTCCATTCTCCACAGTCATCTGCTTGGTTGTTGTAGCTATGAGGCTTTCCAAGGCAAGCCAGAAAGAGCTGGACCAACCGCTGCTGCTCAGAGAAGACAGTGCCGATGACAGCAGCAGGGACAGGTTCTCCAGCTCCGGGTGGTGGAGTCAACTCACATTCCGGTGGCTGAATCCTGTCTTTGCGAAGGGGCACAAGGTGAGGCTCGAGCTGGAACACATCCCGTCTGTGCCGCAGTCCGAGACGGCGGAACAGTCGTATGCCTTGCTTCAGGAGACACTTCACAAGCAGAAACCTGAGCCAATGGCGCTGCGAAAAGCCATCATTTGTGCTGTCTGGACACCTTTGGTCGGCAATGCAGTGTTTGCAGGTTAGTGAACAGTTAATTTATTTATTTCAAAAATAGAGCTAGTGTTTTGTCCTGATGATAAACAGTGCTTGTCTTTCATTACCAGGGCTCAACACTGTTTCTTCTTACATGGGACCATTCTTGATCACCTACTTAGTGGAGCTACTCTCTGACAAGAACACTGACAAGGGCCATGGCCGTGGCTACATGCTCTCATGCCTGTTCTTTGCCTCCAAGACAGTGGAGTCGCTTTCACAGCGGCAGTGGTACTTTGGCGCCGCAGAATCGGATTCCAAGTGCGTGCCGCACTGATGGTCTCCATCTACAAGAAGTCCCTGCTAATGAAGAACTCCAGCACAGTTGCAGGGACAGTCGTCAACTTCCTTGACGTTGACGTCGAGAGGGTTGGTGAGTTCTTCTGGTACATCCATGGGATATGGCTGCTCCCTTTGCAAATTTTCTTGGCACTTGCCATCCTGTACCGCAGTCTTGGTGCAATGGCCTCTCTGTCTGCAGTCCTCGTAACCGTGGTTGTGATGGTGAGCAACACACCACTGGCAAACTCACAGCAGAACCTCAATGTGAAGATAATGGAGGCGAAGGACTCACGCATCAAGGCTATGGCCGAGGCTATGAAGAGCATGAGGATCTTGAAGCTTCATGCATGGGAAACAGCCTACTTGGATAAGCTCCTGAAGCTCAGGGATGTGGAAAGGGGCTGGCTCAGGAAGTATCTCTACACATGCTCAGCGATAGCTTTCCTGTTCTGGGCCTCACCAACGTTGGTTTCGGTCGTTACCTTTGGTGTCTGCATTCTTATGGAGATACCATTGTCAGCTGGAACAGTATTATCAGCCTTGCTACGTTCAGAATCCTCCAAGACCCGATCTATAACCTCCCGGAGCTCGTCTCAATGGTGTCACAAACCAAGGTGTCACTAGATAGAATAGAAGAGTTCATCAAAGAAGACCATCAAGGGAAGCCAAGTTGGTATGGCGGCATAACTGGAACAGAGGACTTGGCAATAGCTGGTGAAATAGAAATTGAACCAGGAGAGTACAGTTGGGAAGCTGACAGTAGCTTGAAGAAAACAAAGATAACACTCAAGATCGATAGCAAGGTGAGCATCAGGAAGGGTCTCAAGGTTGCAGTGTGCGGGCCAGTCGGTTCAGGCAAATCAAGCCTCCTTTACAGCATCATGGGAGAGATTCCAAGGGTTAGTGGTGCAGAAACAATGGTTGTCGGGTCTAGGGCATATGTACCACAGAGCGCGTGGATTCAAACTGGGACAATTCAGGACAATGTGCTCTTTGGGAAGGCTATGGACAGAAGCTTATATGAGGAGGTGCTACAAGGGTGTGCTTTGGATAGAGATTTGGAGTTATGGGCCAATGGAGATATGACTGTAGTAGGGGAAAGGGGTGTCAACCTAAGTGGAGGCCAGAAGCAGAGAATTCAGCTTGCCAGGGCATTGTACAGCGATTCTGATGTTTACTTCTTGGATGATCCCTTCAGTGCTGTGGATGCGCACACCAGCGCACATCTCTTCAAGGTACGATACACATGATCAATCTGCAAAATTGTAGCTTAAGTGAGCTTTCAAATACTTACAGGCTCACAGCATAAGGCAGAAATGTAATCAAACAGGAAAAACACTGTTTGCAGTATAAACTGTATAACCCTTGAATTATTGTAAACAATAAAGTATTTCCATCAGGCATTTAGTTTCATTAGTAAGGGCAGATGGCCTACTATATATTCTTGACATTGCCAGCATCAAGTTATTCATGAAATGACTCAATTGATCAATTTGTATTTGCAGGAATGCTTACTGAGACTAATGTCCTCTAAGACAGTCATGTATGTTACTCATCAGCTAGAGTTCTTGCGAGATTCAGATATTGTTCTGGTAAGATGTCAACCCAGTTCCCATATGCAAGTTTTATCTGTTATAAAGAAATTGTACATTTTTAGCTTAGGTTAAAACAGAATAAGTAAACCACGTAGCGAATATCTTAATTGATGGCTGTGAATGGTTACTTGAAGGTCATGAAAGATGGGAGGATTGTTCAGTCTGGCAAATATGATGATCTGATAGCAGACAAAGAAGGAGAGCTGTCGAAGCAAATGGCTGCACACGACCAATCCTTAAGTCAGGTCAACCCAGCAAAAGCACATGGCTTGACTAAAAGCAAACAGCGGAAGAAGCAGATGGAGCCCACAAAATAGAATCAGATTGCCATGTCATAGGAGGGAATGTGAGGAAGAGCGTGAATCTGGAAGAGTCAAATGGGATGTTTACCGCAAGTTTGTCACCGCTGCATACGGTGGAGGTCTTATTCCTGTCATTCTTCTATGCCAAATCTTTTTCCAGGGATTACAGATATGCAGCAACTACTGGATTGCATGGGCAGCAGAGAGAGATGATCAAGTAAGCAAGAAGAAGATGATTGGTATCTTTGTGCTGCTGTCTGCAGGAAGCTCGGCATTTATATTGGGAAGAGCTGTCTTCCTTTCAACAATTGCCATTGAGACTGCACAACAGCTCTTCTTAGGCATGACCAGAAATATTTTTCGAGCACCAATGAGCTTCTTTGATTCCACTCCATCAAGTCGGATACTCAATAGGGTGAGTCAACAACCTTACCTCTCTATAGAAAAATTATGCTACCAAATACACTCCGTGTTTTCAGTTCTTGCAGCTTACTTTGTCCGTCTTGCAGGCTTCAACAGATCAAGCCACAGTTGACACAGATATTCCCTACAGGCTAGCAGGGCTGATATTTGCAATAATTCAGCTCATCAGTATTATTTTCATTATGTCTCAAATTGCTTGGCCTATATTCATGTTATTCATAATAATAATTTCGATCTCCGCTTGGTATCAGGTACACCTTCACTTGTCCTAATCTGCTTCCCACGGTTTTCAAAATGCACACAACTAACTTGTACTTGATGTAGAACTATTACATCAGTTCGGCTAGGGAGCTAGCAAGGATGGCTGGCATCAGAAAAGCTCCAGTCCTCCACCATTTTTCAGAGACTATATCAGGAGCTGCAACTATAGATGCTTTCATCAGGGAGAGAAGTTCTTCACAAAGAGCCTTGCGCTAATTGATGACTATACCCGCATTACTTTCCACAATTCAGCAACAGTTGAATGGCTATGCATACGTATCAACTTCCTCTTCAACCTTGTGTTCTTCGTGATGCTAGTCATACTTGTCTCCTTGCCCCGGGATACAATTGATCCAAGTAAGTATTTTTGTTCAAAAATATATATTACTGCCACCTAAAAAGCTCCAATCTAGAAACAATGACAGGATTTTCAGTTACATAAACAATACTCCCTCAGTTCAGAATTATTTGAAGTTCTAGCTTTTTCATAAGTCGAACTTCTTTAAGTTTGACCAAGTCTACAGAAAAATATATAAACAACTACAATACCAACCTAGTTCCATTAGATCCATATAAGAAATATATTTCGTACTATCTATATCTGATGCTGTAGATATTAGCACATTTTTCTGTAGACATAGTTTGACTTAGGACAAAGCTAGAATTTCAAAATTATGGAATAGAGGGACTAGTATGTTTGGGTTTATAACTTTAAAGTCAAAATGCTATTCTATACATTTTTAACAAAATATCACATTATTTTAAACATTAACTCCTTTTGTTTTCTCCTTCTTAGGTCTTGCAGGGCTTGCAGCTACCTATGGACTTAACCTTAATGTGTTGCAAGCATGGGTCATATGGAACCTGTGCCATGTTGAGAACAAGATGATCTCTGTAGAAAGGATTTTGCAGTTCTCAACCATACCAAGTGAGCCTCCATTAGTGATTGAGAACTCTAGGCCAAGAGAAACATGGCCATGGTGTGGAACAATTCAGATCGAGGCTCTCCAAATTCAGTACAGCCCTGACACGCCCATGGTACTCAAGGGCATAAGCTGCACATTTCCTGGAGAAAGGAAAATTGGGGTGGTAGGGCGGACAGGGAGTGGGAAGTCTACTCTCATCCAGGCTTTGTTTCGGGTCGTCGAACCGTATGCAGGACGAATACTCATAGATGGAGTGGACATATCACGTTTGGGTGTGCATGATTTGCGGTGTAGATTGAGTATTATACCACAAGAACCGACTCTATTCCAAGGGACTGTCAGAACAAACCTGGATCCTCTACAACAACATCTGGACACTGAAATATGGGAGGTAAACAATCTATAAGTGCTGGCAAAACGCCCTTTACATGAAAATGCCTCTAGTGTATATATGATGCATAAGATTTTTTGCAAAGCAGTTCAGCACTAGAATTTACCTTTTCTTGAATCAGCAGCTCACAGGCAGTTTCCTAAGTCTAACTTTTCAGAATCTTCATCTTTCAGGCTCTGCGTAAGTGCCGCCTTGAGGAGATCGTCACAGAAGACAATAGGTTGTTAGATGCACCAGGTAACTTGAAGTAGTTACAATTCTCACATTCCATCCTAATTCATTTCTCAAGATAGCCCAGTTATATGGTTGTAATTTATGTAACAGTTGTTGAAGATGGAGGAAATTGGAGTGCAGGGCAAAGGCAACTTGTCTGCTTGGCCAGGGTATTGCTGATGAAAAAGAAAATACTTGTTTTGGATGAAGCTACAGCATCAGTGGACACTGCAACGGATAATATCATCCAAAAGACTATAAGGCAAGAAACAGACAATTGCACAGTTATTACAATTGCACATAGGATTCCCACCGTGATTGACAGCGACCTTGTTCTTGTACTTGGTGAAGGTAAAGACCACTACAACAATCCATAAGATTTTATTTTCCAAACATATTTTTGGGTGTTTAGTTGTCAGTCCCACAAGTCAGAAGATTATCTTTTCTTACCAATTCCTCCTGCAGGTAAGATACTAGAGTTTGATTCACCAGAAAATCTCCTTAGGGATGAATCCTCAGCTTTCTCAAAGCTAGTGATGGAATTTGTGGGAGATCAGAGGCCAGACATCAACCAGAGCTAATCTAGAAGCATCAAGCAACTACCAACCTCATGTATACTTGTATATACATAATATCTCTGACGGGGTATAAAGAAGGCTTACTTCAGTGGAGGATTGATTAAAAGATGGCGCAAGGAATAGTTTAGTGGTGGAGAACGAAGATTAGATCTCTTGTACAAACTAATTTATCTTCCTATTCTAGCCTTTTTCATGTGGACAGTTGCAGTCTTGCAGATGGTGTTTGTTCATACCGTATTGCCAATGCAAGTGATGCTAGATATACGCATCTTCTTTTGATCATTTCTACCAACCATTAAATCGAAACAGATAGTCATATCAATCCGCAGGTCTTTCTTATCCTGGTTAGAGATCCTTACGCCCTTTGGCCCTGTCCCATTCTACTGGAAAAAATATTGAAGCAGACATCAACATTAGCAATTTCTAGAAAATAGAGGCAGAACAAGAGCAGAGCTAATCAGTTGCAGAGCATGTAATCGACAAAATGCGCCTGCAGAAAGAGTAAAAAGAATGTCGGCATGATAAATCGGCTTAGAAACTGGCATTGCAAACACCAGTCAGTAATCTGCGTGTGGCCATGAGCAGGCAGTAGAGCGAGGGGGGCGAGTAGTTACCTTCTGGGGCAAAAGAACGAACAGTTGGCGGGCACAGTGATCCCCCCGCGAGGTAGACGAAGATCGACTGACTGCCACGCGCACAAGCTCTGGTTCCGCGCCGTCCCCGGTCGCCACACTCGCGCGCATGCGCAGGCGCGGGCGCCGTGATTGCTCCGGGCAGGCCTGAGCGTGCGGACGTGCGGTGAGGCCAGCGGCCTTGCGGGCAGGAAGCTAGCCCGGCTCGAAGCGTACGCGGATCAGCGGATGGGCACTGAAAGTCTGGAACTGATGTACAACTTCTGGCCCGTCCAGGCCTTGTGTACCGCGAGTTATAAAAAATTGCTTTTTTCTATAAAGTAGAATTTTCACCCCCAAATGTACCGCATCAGAGCAATAACACTCTAGAGTCAAATCTGATCTGATTTGTACCTTCAAATGTACTGTACCGTATAAATCACCTATTTGGGTGGTTTTGGAGGTGACATATATCTTTGGATGGTTTTGAGCTTGATAGGTGTTGACTAGGATTTTGACCCGCATTTGACCCAAAGGCCCAAGGGCCGACCCACACGATAGGTGGCATGAGGGCCCCACCACAATTACATCATTGTCAACTCATCCTCACTGTTCATGCATTTATCTTCCCCCAGCATGTGTGAGTAATACAATGTAGTCACATGGGGTGGATGGAAATTTGATGCCGATGAACCACAGTTGGGGTTTGTGATTCCTAATTTATATATAGTTGGTCCCTATTATGTTGTCATTGCATCCTTGTTATTCATATTATTGTTTTTTTATAAGGGCGTGAGACACGATCTGATACTTGAACCTTATATTTTATGTGATATGTTTATCTTTGAATTATGCCTCCTTGTTGTTTCACCTGTTATAATTTCCAATTGGATGGTCAGCGTTCATGATATGAATTGGGAGGATTGGGATTTGGGCTACACATGTTGGTAGAATGTTAATACCTTGCTCCGCTCCAAATTCTTGGAAAGGGCAATCGTACTCACCCCTTAGTATCCTCTTGGCCGCAACGAAAATGCACGGGGGTGGGGACAATAGGATTATTGAGTTATGTATGACGCATTGATGATCTAGGGAACACATGCCTACAATTCCTTTTCAAACTAAACTGTATGTTAGACCATATGTTGTGATTTATTATATCCTCATAATATTAATGAGTTCATCCAGGCAATGTCCCACTTTTCCACCTTGTTTCTAGGTTCTTAAATAGTGCTATCTCGCTATTGTTACTTTGAAGTTAATAGTGGGAAATTATTGATTCACTATTACTTTGTGACCGGTACAACTATCAAATTATTACCGCTTGTTAAAGTATAATCAAGTTATCTTAATTCTTAAACGCATGTGTGGTTGAGAGTGACGGTCAATCGTAAAAATCTATCAATGTTCTCTTCGCTCCGACTTGTGTCTATCTCGAATTATTTTAGCGCTCTTGCCAAGGATCATAATTTTATTGGTAAGGACACTTTAACTCTATTTATCTTACGCATTCATTTAAAAATACTCTACTTCTATCGAAAACAGAGGTGGTGCTACTTGGCCATTTAGAAAACCCTTTTTCTCCTAATGTTGTTACCCAAGGTGCTTCTAATACTTTGTGCATTACTTTGCAAAATTCTCCTTTAGCTAGAGCTCCTTTACTTTTAGCTGATCTGATGAGAATAAAGTATTTGACAAAATGACACTTTTCTCTGAATTTTTTACTAACAAAATTTTCCCAAGTTTCTGAATATGAAACAGGTACCTCATCAATGAGTACTACACTCCCGCCGATAGTTTGTACTCATGCTATTTTGTGCGATTCTGAATTATCAAAATTGTCGAAGAACCTAATTTATTTGGTAAGTAAGAACAAGATCTCCGTGCTCCTTCAGACATATGCTTATTGAATTATGGTAAATATGACCAATGACATAAACATCTGTTTCTTAAATATTCCCTCTGATTCATATTAATTGTCGCTGAATCGGATATCTAACACTAAAACATGTCTAGATACATCCAGTTCAGTGACATGTTTAGATACATCTGATTCAATAACAATTAATATGGATCATAGTGAGGAATAGTTAAAAAAAATCTCTCAAAGGTGATGGCAAAACATGGTATACCTCAATACAATACCCTGAAGATTAATGCCGATGCTAGCTCCAGGGAAGAAAATGGTTGGGGCTGACTCAACTTGGGGTGGGGGTGGGGGGGGGGGGGGGGCGTGCCAATGCATGAACAATTTTTTCGAAAGAGCTTAGATTAGTTAGATTTGTGTGTTTTGCACCCCCCAGGAACTCATATATGGTATTTTGCCCCCCCCCCCCCCCCCCCCCCGCGCAGACTTTGGCAAGCTCCACCACTGATTAGAGTTTTAACTCTATGTGGTATGAGCATGTTGCGAACGCGCTGATTATGGAAGCAACCATGGTTCAAGGCGCAGTGTGACTAGCTTGCGACATGGGAGTACAACAGGTGCAGTTAGAAACTGACGCTCAACAAGTGACCAATCTCTGGTCAGGAAGGAAGAGGGAACACTCTGAAATTAGTACCATCCTTCAACTTTCAAGAGATAGAAGCGCTGAGTGGGAATTTTGCAAGCTATCGGCTATGCCATGTAGGAAGAGACGCTAACTTAGCGGCTCATCTATGCGCCCAGCAAGCTAATGAGACTAGGCGAATGTGCCTGGATAAACTATGTACCTAGTTTCTTAGTGGCACCTTTGCAAGCTGATTGTAATCCCACTATTTAAGTATTGAAAAGCTCTTGAGTTGCAAAAGAATAACATTGTATACCTCTCTTCCACCTATATGCATATATTACTAGTCAGACCTAGTAGTGACACACTGGCGTCTTAACTTTGTTTGATTTGTTCGAGCCAGAAATCTAGATGAAAATCTATGCCCTACAAGATTAGACTTGACGATGTTGACTCAAGCGTGTTCTTCCTTCTTGCAGGCGTTGTTGTGGAAGAATGACGATTTAGATTTAGCAATACATTATTTTTATAATGATATACCATTATTGTCTATTCATTCATGTACATTATGATTGTGGATACTTTGGCCTATCTGCGGATATGAAGAGGCAGTAAGGTTTGACCGAGAGGGAATTTTTTGGTGAAAATCACGAAAAAGCATGTTTAAATTTCTTTAAAAATCTCAACAAAATGCATTATGTCTGATTTTTAGAGTCTATAGACATGTAAATTTGCAAGCTAAAAATCAAAATGATTTAGGAGCTATGAAAAGTGCTACTATTTATTGTTGAATCTACTATTGAACAATGATTTGTCATTCTCATAACTCGTAAACAATTTGTTGTCCGAACTTACAAATTTCTATATTTACCAAACTTTACTTTTCCAACGTAATGTATTTTTGTTGAGAATTTTTTAAACCTTTAAACATGATTTTTTCGTGGTTTCCACTGAAAACTTATTTCCACCTGATACTGATACTTTCACTGACCGAGGTAATGACATAATTGCATCACTCGCTGACATGTGGCTCCACACCGTATCTTATCCTCCCGGCAGCTGCTTAAACCCATAGACGACGACCAACCGCCGCGCCGCGCCGTTCCCCCAAACCACCACAGAATGGCGACCACCGCCACCTTCCTCCACCTCCCCCCCCCGCCGGGCCTCCGCCCCAGGCCCATCCTCCGGCCCCACCTCCGCCGCCGCCTCGCCCTCTCCGTCTCCCCCTCGCCCCCCGACGAGATCCCCGCCGACGACCCGCCGGTGATCCCCTCGATCCTCGTCAAGAACAACGAGCCCGAGAACGTGGCCCGCCGCCAGAGCTGGGTGGAGCACGGCTGGGCGCCGTGGGAGGAGGCCATGAGCCCCGAGGTGGCCTTCGCACGCCACGGCCTCAACGAGGGCGAGGAGGTGCCGCTCACCTCGCCGGAGTCCCTCGAGGCCTTCCGCATGCTCACCCCCCGCCTACCGCGAGAAAGTAGAGTCCGAGCCGGCTACCTCGAGCGCCTCTTCTCCATGCGCGAGACACCCGAGCCCCTCGAGACCGCGTGGGCCGGCCAGCTCCCGCTAAGGCTCGTGCCGCTGCGGGACTGGCCCCGCCCGGGTGGGAGGTGGACCGGGACGAGCTGGCGTTCATAAGGGAGGCTCACAGGGCGGCGTCCGAGAGTGGACATGGCGGCCGCGGCCGCAGCGGGGTGACCAATGTGGAAAGGTGGAGGACGCGCCCGAGGATCTGGCGCTGGAGAGGTACAAGGTGTTCTTGAAGCAGTACAAGGAGTGGGTGGAGACCAACCGGGACAGGCTGGAGGAGGAGTCCTATAAGGTATAGCACTCTAACTCGATTATTTTTTATGTGTCCATTGTGAAGTCTGATAGTATCTTGCTAATTGTAAGTGGTGCATTGTGAATTCCTGATAGTATCTTGCAATGCCAATGTGTTTTTATAGTGATTTGTTCTTAAAGTTAATTGATCATTGTGGGCTACAACTTGCATATGTGTGAGCTTCATCTGGCACATTTGTCATGAAATGTGTTGCTCACTACGCACTCACCCTTGTAGTAACTAGGTAGTGATTTCATATTGGGGTACCTTTTTGTGTTTAGTTAAAAAATGATTGTATTTTTCGATAAAGGAGCTTTATTACTTAAAAGGTTTAAGTATTACACCTAGGGGTTGAAACACCTTCGAGGATCCAGGATCGAGAGAGATGGCTCGCGACGCAATAGCGACGCGGGCGACCCAGCGGCGACCTCCCCCCCGGCGGCGGCCGCCGCCCACCCCACAACACACCCACAGCCACACCCACGCCCAGCCCGCCACCCCGCAGCCCCCTAGCCACCCTCCCCGTCCAAACCCGGTGCCCGACCTTGAAGCTCGCCTGCCGACAACAATGGTGCCGGCGGCCCCGATGCGGATGCGGTGCTCTCCCAGGTATTCTCTTCCAAAATCGCATCATGTCCTTCTTTCAAACCACGTCTCCTCCGACCCCCTCGCTTTCCCCTCCTGTCCACCCCCTGGGAAATCTGGATCACTCCGCCGTTTTCCTCTCCATGTTTTTCTGCTTCGTGTGCAACGCCTGCTAAATTTCTTTTCTTTCGCCTCGCCGGAGTTGCTGCAAGTTACTACAGAATCCTTCCTCTTCTCTGCTCGGTAGCTAGTCGCGACGTCGCCTGTTACTTAGCTGCTGTGGGTCCTGGTTGGATGGGCAAGATCGAGCTCCACCTGCATGCGTCCATGGAGGAAGCGCGCACCGCCGCTGCATCGGTGACGGAGAGAGAACCAGTCCCGGTCCCACGCCACATGGCCCCCTTTACTGCTCGTAATGGCAAGAGACACCTTTTGGCCCGTCGCAGACCTGTTCCCGTTCAAATTTGGAACCTGGCTTGCTGCCCGCCCCCGCCTCCCGCGCTGCTCCCTCCCTTGCGTCCACTGCTGCGCCCCGCCAATCTACTGCCTCCCCTGCCATCTCAACGGTTGACAACGAGACCATGCCCGCTGTCCCCTTCAATGCAACTCCCCCCTGAGCCAACCACCGAGACCGCGGGACCCACCTTATGTCCCATCGAATTCCCTCCTCTATTCACTGCTGCACCCACCGCTACGCGCTCGCCATACCTCCAAGCCCTCCTTACCCCTGCTGCCCTACCCCGACCCTCCCCACCCTGCCGCACTCCTCTCAAGTCTCTCGACGGCTGCTTCCGCTGCCTTGGTGACCACCTTGTCCGGGAGTGCCGCGACCCGATCTGCTGTTGTGCTTGCGGCACCTCCGGCCACCGCCAACGCGGCTGCACCACCATGCCACGCCCCACCACCACCGTCCTCCCTACCACCCCGCCGCTGCCACCCAAACCCTAGCGCCCCCACGCAGCCGCCTCGCCCTACTACGCCCTACCCGTCCGCCCTGCCGCCGCCCCACCGCTGCACCATCCTCTCCCCCATCCGCATGATGCAGAGGGAAGGCTCCTCCTCCGCGGGCCCGCCGTCCCACCGCGCTGCCCGCCGCCCGCCCCAGCCTCCCCACCTCACCTCCGCGATGTCGGCACCTCCCCTCACAGCTCCAAGCCGGAACCCCACCCCGCCTCCCCGTTCACATCCCAGCCGCCACCACCTCGCACCCCTCGCCCGTCGTCGCCACCACTGCTGTGGTGCCCGTCTGGGGCCCGCGCCAGCTCCCGGCCCGCCCTGCTGTTGACAGCTCGTCCGACCCGCCAGCGACGATGGCGAGGTGTCCTTCGTGCCGTCCGGCGCGCGCACGCCGTCGCGCCGCGGAATCTGACCGCCCCGACTGCCTGGTGGTTTTCATGCCCCCGGGGGACCTGGACGCTGCCCGCCGCCTCGCCGTCGTCTACATCGAGCCTGGCGACGCCTTCTCCGCCCCTATGAACGCCGTGCGGATGGCGCTGTTCTCGCAGGCCCCGCACCTGCCGTTCGTCACCGTCGGGTCCCCTGTGGGGGCCATGTACCTGCGCTTCCACACGCAGACAGGGAGGCGGCTATGGAGCTCCAGCCTTTTTGGCACGAGGAGGCGTGGATCCGCCTGGCCCGCGAGGAAGAGGTGGACCGGGTGCCGTCGCGTGCTGGGGCGATCGCCCTCATCTCTGGCTCGGGTTTAGCTGCCGAGCATGTCACCCCGCGCGGGCTCGCCACCGCCTTCTGCAGCTTTGGCAAGGTTCTAGAAGTGGATCCCGTGGTCCTGGACAGCCTGAATCTTACTCCGTGAATGTGGTGGTCCTTATGAACCACACGCGTGCCACCCCCTGCGACGTCTGGCCCATCGGCGGGCCGTGGGGCTCGCGTGCGGTTACCATGGAGATCATCGACACCTGGTCGTATGACCGCTCCTTCGACGAAGATGCACCTACATCCCCCACTTCCGTGGGCCCCCGCCGCCACCCTTTGCCACAACGTCCATGACCGCCTGCTGCTCGGGCTCCCAATGGGCGCGGCCGCGGCTCAGCCGCATGATGCCGCCGCTCCCCACTTCGGTGGACATGGGCACGGTGGACGCCAGCTCGCCACTCTGCTCCGCCTGCATGGCGCGCCGCCCTTCGTGGAGGAGGCGGTGGACCCAGCTCCTCTCCCAGCCCCGCCACCCTCTCCTGCCTCGGGGTCGACGGCGAGCCCCAACTCGGCCATCACTTCGGTGTTTTCTGGCTCGGGGTCGTCTTCCTCCTCCGTCGTCATCACCGAGCTGCCCATTGGTGATGATGAGCAGCCACCACAGCCACCTGGCGCTGCCCCCTCCGTCACCTTCGCGGACTCTGGGTCCGAAAACGAGGCCCCCGATGACCGCACTTGCCGCAAGCTTAAGCGGCAGGGCCGCCGTGAGCTGCAGGATGCCTCGCGTCGGTACAGCGCCCGCCTCGCCATGAAGGAGCTGCCGGGCCGCGTCGACATGACCACCAAGGCGATCAAGCGCCGTGAGCTCAAGGACACCCTCAAGGGTTGCTCTCCCACCCTCCAAGCCAAAGCCATTAGCCGACGTGTGTGATCGATGCGGTGCTCAAGCCCATGGGTATGAAGTCTGTGTCCGACCTCCGCGCCGCAGCCCGTGTCCCCTCCATCCCGGTGCCGGTGGTGCTTTCTTGATGTCATTGGCATTCTTGGTTCAATAGCAAAATCAGAGTAGTTAGAATACCCGAGCAATCTTGCAAGCATGTGTCTTATCTGAACCTAAATATAAATAACTGCAAGTAGTCAGTTCAAAGGATCCTGCCTACACTGAAATTATACATGCACAAGATGAGTCCCATTTCACTCATTCAATAGTTATTTCATAAGAAAATCATGAATTTGGGATAGCAGCACCCTCCTTAACATTTCCCACCTGGATAGCAAGCCTCACTATAAACTAATCAAGCATAACTAGTGCAATTGCCACATGTTGGAAGTAAAATAAGAAAACTCCCTATTCCAAGAAGCTAGAAGGGTGCAAACTTGCCAAGGAAATTAGCAAATGCACTGAACAATTGAATGATGCTATGACCTATGAGATAAAGTGAAATTCGTAAACACAAAATATAAGTTCTTGTGAAGTTAAAGATGCAGTTGGGCACATGGGGAATACCAATTTTTCTAGGATGGCTACGTTCTGTTTTCCACCTTTTTGGCCATAAGCAATAGCAATCAGCTTCCTGGTAGAGCCAACCTTGAAAACAATAAAGAAAAAAATTAGCAGCGGTACATAGTGCGCCCACAGCTGTAGTGCAAAAAATACTTTACTGTAAGTACTCCACAGCATATGTTATCACAAGCTACCAAGTAACAGTTCAAAGTGATACTATGACTAAATGTGCAGGTGCATGATGAGCAGAAATGTGGAACTGACCTTGCAATGCTCAAGAATTGGAGAGTGACATGGTAATTGGTCAACAAAACCTTGCGCTTTCCATCTGTTTCTTCCAGATCCTGAGTTGAACAATAATCGTAAAACATAATTAGGAAGAAATACCATGATCAGTTTGTGTCTTCAATTCACACTTTCATCCAACCATGAAGTCAAAAATTAAAATATTATTTCAACATCCCAAAGCCTCAATGTCATACTCCAAAAGATACACTCATCTAAACATAATGTTGGGAGGGACGCTTTGAACACTCTGAAATTTGCTTACTCTATTCCTTAGCTTACCTTTAAGAACTCAAGAGGCATTCCAGCTAACTCTTCCTCGCTTAGTAGAAGAAATTTGGTGAAATCATTCATGTTTTGAATATACTTCAAATTTAAATCATCGATATGAGACTTTAATTTCTCCATTTCTTTTCTCTTGGTTTGAGTTAGTTTTGCTCCGTTGCGTTCAAACTCTCTCACCTGTTGCAAGCATTATATATCATATATCCTTAAATAAATTCATAATTAACAGGTTCTACGGTTTAGCTTCAGCTTTGATATAGCATTAACAAAGAAGTGACATTATTCCTGTATGCCAACAATGATTGAAGAAATTGAAATTGATTAGATGCAATGTGTATCTAACAAGAATATTCAGAGTAT